>KZ805469.1:0-95163 GCA_003073855.1 Periconia macrospinosa
TGTGAGGGAACGATCACGTGACTTTCATACTTTATGAATAGTTTCACGTTGTGAATATTATGCAAGTAGCTTAAGTCAGAGTTTTCCTTAGGAATCTCTTCCTCTCCTTGTAAACAATCATTTTGCCCAAGCTGCACTCGACCTCGTTCGTGCCCTTGAACCGTCACAAAAATGTGACCAGGGAAAGCCCAAATGCGAGAGATGTATTAACGCCAGGCTGGTGTGCGAAGGGTACCCAGAACCTGTTGCATATCGCTTCCATGTACATGCACTGGCAACTTCCGAGCCTCAGCGGCCGTCGCCATCATCATCATTAACACCGGCAGCAGCGTCGAAGAGGGACAGGGCTGAGGCCGTGCCGCGTAGACTCGACACGCAAATCTCGGCAGACGTGACCGAGCGGTGGTACTTTGGGCTCGTTCTCCAGGCGACCCGCGGCGGAGTCGCGCTCCATGTGCAGAACATCTCTCCAGTATTGACCAACATCATCCCACAGCTGGCCTACCACCATGGCGCTATAAGACATGCTCTCATCGCCTTGGGAGCTTCTTACCACCTGTACAAGACGAGTGGCGCACGAACTAGGGCGACATGGCACCGTCCAAGCATGAGCTCGCTCGAAACCTTCATCCTCCAACACTACACACGAGCCGCACGAGAGCTTCGCGTGGCCATTGACTCAACCAAGCCGGAGAGCTCCACTGTGGCCTTGATGTGCTGCCTGATCTTTGTGTTTCTTGAAAATCTGCGGGCCAACCACAAGGGTGCTGCCATGCACCTGCAAAACGGCATCAGCATCCTTGAGGCGGCGGTAGACTTCGAGAAACTGTACCCGCCAGACAGCACGCAGCCAGCGATACATGACAGCTCCACGAGTGCACTCCCCCTTTTGTCTACAGGAGAACTACGAGGTCTGACCAATTACATGCACCAGCTGGAGATGTCCACCGGGCTCTTCTGGACTGCGTTGCCCCTGCGCCTTGCCAGTCGAATCCATACGGGTCCCCCACGCAATGGTCTCGCCAGGCAGTTGCCCGAGCGGTTCACAAGCCTCGCCGAGGCACATGCGGCACGCTCCCAGTTCTCTCGTGACCTCACGCAAAGAGATACGAGGCTGCGCGGGCATCGTGGCGACGTCGCCTTCTGGACTCGTGCCGAGGTCAAGGCCGAGCATGCCGCCATGTGCCAGTACGCCGCGCAGCTGGCCGAGCGGTACACCCGCTTCATGGCCGACGAGGCTGTGGCGCCCGCCAAGGGCACGCGAGCGATTGTGAGCGCCTACACCGACCTGCTGCTCATCAGCTCCATGCGGTGTCGCCTGGAGTTGACACCGTTTCGCAGCGCGGAGCATGGTGCCGTGCAAGAGACACCCGCGTTCCGGGTCATCCTCGAGGACATGATCCGCTACGGCGAGCTGCTTCACGAGGCGCGCAAGGACGCCGCCCGCACCGCCGCGCTCCCGGCCGGAACCCTTGACTTCGCTGTCGAGGTCGGCTTGGTAGCGCCCATGTACTATGCCTTTGTCTACACGAGCGACGCTGTGAGCCGGCGTAGGATACTCAAGGTCATGAGCCACACAGAGACACGCGAGGGCCCCTGGGATGCGCAGGCCCTCCTGAAGCTGATTTCTGTCATGGCACAGCCGGAGAAGCAAGAAGGTGGAGCGCCAGTCAATCCGCTGCGTCGCTGGGGCGGCGCCACCGACTGTATGGGTCTATTCACCCACCTCGATATATCCGAGTGGTGACTTCGAGTTATAAGGCTACGCCAAGCAGCAGCAAAGATTATAGTATTGTGGTAATCTCGAAGACATAGTATGGTATTTCCATATGCGTCCTCATGAACCTAGCTTCCTTAAGGAGCGGTTTACCTAATAGTTTTGAATAACAAAGTAGCCTTGAGCATCATACACGACTCTCCCGAGCTGTGGTCTGCTGGCCGCGAAACGCGCTTACGGGGGAAATATAAGTTTCTGAAGGATCTACTAGTAGTCGCCGGACCGCGTCCGTGATGGTACTTGTACTTAACCCTACCATGTCCAAGGTTGAAGACAAGGTACAATAAAAGGATTCAGCATATCTCAGTTATGTTGTCTATGTACGACGGCAGCCGGCATGGCCTAGAGGACCTATCCCTCTCTGGCCCCATGTGCGTGTGTACCGGGAGGAAATGATAGGCTTTGCATTGCAACTAATTCTGAAATCTGCACACACTTGGTGATTATTCAATGTATGCGTATAAAGTTCCAGCATGCGACTAGTAACGGTAACCGTTATAGTGTATTATTAATAGGTTAGGGTCCATTACAGAAGGATCTCCGAGCGGCCAATTAGGAACTTCTCGTAAGATTGCCTCTTTACGGTTAAGTGTAGAGTCTAGGTACATTATTTCTAATAAATGTTGATTATATATACATACAGGGGGGTAACACAGCGGGTGGTAATAGGTCGGGTAGGTAGTGTACTAAGCGATATTTACAAATTAAATATAGCAGATAGAAGTCGCAGAACCTCTAATTCGTAGAAACTGTTAGTCCTCCCGAAACGTCACCACCCGGCGTGGACCCCCCCTGTACCTACTCCTACAATTTCCGCTAGTGCCACGCTAATACTAAGGGAAAGTACTTTAGAACTGTAAACATACATGTACGTATAAAGGGAGCAGCTACGTGATGAGAGCTAACCACCTGAACTATCCACGCACGCGGGTTATTAATGATTTATCACTATCTTAGCATAATTAAAAGTAAAAGATGCTATCCCCTTAAAGTTAACCCACGCATGATTTTGCAACGAAAAGGCATGTTGTGACAACGTTTTTCTGTTTTTATACAGATGTATGTACATAATTAGTTCACCGTCCCTTTTCCTTCATCACCTCCCTCTTAATAAATAGCCTAACTACACGCCATTTTCGCTAGCTCCAAGTATTCATCTAACCCTAATCCTATGTCACTCTCTGCAAATAGCGTTAATCTATACATATGTATTAATCAATTCTATATCTTCCCCTCCCTGACCACCTCACGTCCTTTGAGATGCTTGCCTGACTCGATCTAGCCCAGTCCCGGTGCAGACCAGCTATTTTCGGTAGCTCCACCATCTCCAATATGCCTTATCCTCTGCATCAGCACCGGTCTGAAGGTTTTCACTGCCATATTTCCGCCAAAGTGTGCTGATCTAGTGCCTCCTCTTGGGCACTCGTACTCTCACTGTCGCCAGATCGTGGTGAAGGCGCCCCTGCATCCAGCTCCTAATCGTGTATTACTAAAATTGATTATATGTATGCCACATACGACCCGATTCGACTTGAACAAAACCATACCGATTATTACTGGAAAAGAAAACTGCCATTACTCCGTACGTTCCCAGCATTAAGGTTTAGAATTGATTAATTGCCAAGGCTGTTGCCTAGACGGTAGGCGACAATAACATCTGCGTATAAGCAGGTAGCCTTGTAAAGAGAGATCGCCTTCCTTAGCATCAGGCTTAATACTTTCACTGCCGATTCCAGCTCCCATTACTTCGCACTTTTAACACAACATGATTAAGTATAGGTTTTATGATAAACTGGATACTTCTGAGCCGCACTTTAGGCTCGTCAAAATTCATCCGGCTTCGGCTGAGGACGATCCAATCCGATGCAGCCTCTTCACCACCAAGATAGAAGGTGCGCCGGTGTACGGGGCGCTATCTTACTGTTGGGGCGATGCGAAAGATGTCGAAACCATCACTGTTTGCCAGGAGACCTTCCTCGCGACAAAGAACCTCGCTGCGGCTTTACGGGGCCTTCGATATGACGACCGGGACCGCATCATGTGGATTGATGCTATCGCGATCTGCCAGTCAGATAACATAGAGAAAAAGCATCAAATTCCGTTGATGACACGCATCTATAGCGATGCCTCCCAAGTTGTTGTCTGGCTCGGCGCTGGCGACGAGGCTGCCGATTTCATTCGATCCGCCTACCATGAGAAATGGCACTGGGATAAGCGGAATCATCCTTCGCACAAGTATAGTATTTTCGAAGTCATTTCGATGTTGCGCAGCCTCTATACATTGCCATGGTGGGATAGGGTATGGACTATCCAGGAGATGATGCTGGCTCGGTCCCTCGAATTCCATTGCAAACGCGGTGTCATATTGACAGAAAAGGAGATCTTCGGCATGCCAAAATCGTACATGGTCCACAAAAATACCTGCTGTAAAAACTGGGACGATTTTGAGAGTACTGGACATCATGTGTCGTTCGAGCGCGCAGTGGAAAAATTTATAGGAGAGATTCGCACTCCATCTAATTTTCGTCAGCAATTTCGGGAGCACAACAACAGTCTTTCGCTCCAGCTATTGGCTGCAGAGTTCCGCTTTCGCAAGGCAACCGATCCTCGTGACAAGCTATACGGACTACTTGGGATTTCCACATACTCTGGTTGCTCACCGCCTGTTGACTATAGCCGATCAGTTGCCGACTGTTACACTGCAATCACCTCGTGGATGATTCACACTTCAAGAAGTCTAGATGTTCTCAACATGGTTGTAGATCATCCTCCCGAAATAAATCCTAGCCAGCCGTCTGACGACAGGGCCCATGCAGAAATATCTGTTGACGGTCTCCCTTCTTGGTGTCCTAACTGGAACGCCCCTTCAAACAGGGAATACGTGCAAGGCACAGCGCTTCGAAAATTTGATTTTGCCTTCTACAATGCCAGTGGTGAATTTTGCGATGCAGATTTGTTCTTCACAATACCCAAACAGGTCAAAGGTATTGGGGTAGAGTCGCGCATTGCCTTACCTGAAGCTGATACTTTTCATCTGGTGAGCCCGAACGCAACCGATGACTTTTGGATGTCCAAAAAAGACATAGTCTTACTAGGATTCGAATTCGACACGGTTCGAGCTCTGGACCCGTCACAGATGCGATCATTGTCTCCATACTCACTATCAAAATGGAAAGCTCTCGCGGAATCTACCGTGGCTCCAGATAGGCTTAAGGATTCCATGTATCCCTCACGCCAGTGCAATGCCGAGGAGGCCCTCAACAGGACAATCTGTGCAGATATCATTGGAAGGAATCTGCTCGACGGCTCCATATTCCCAGCTCGTCCCATCTTCTTTCCCAAGGATGAATCCGCAGATAAAAGGACCGAAGATTTTGCAAGGTATTGGGCTATTGTTGAATCAAACCCACTATCTGATGTAGGCGATTATGATATGCTCAAGGGTGAATTTCGACAATTAGCAAGTGCAGTCACCATTGCGACCATGAACAGACGTTTTTTTGTCACCGAGAAGGGTTACTTTGGGCTCGGACCACCCGACATTCAGGAAGCTGATTCAGTTTGTATTCTTTTGGGAGGATCCACCCCGTACATACTGCGACCACGGCATGCACATTCTCTCGGTGCTCGGTCGCTAGGTGCCGGCTATGATTTTGTGGGTGATGCATATGTACATGGAATCATGCAGGGAGAGGCAGTCGCGGAGCACATTCAGAGTGATGGGAGTATTCAGACACAGTTTATCCGCATATGGTGATATTGTAAGGCTGAATTACTGGGCTAAGGAGGCTGGTTAGTCTAGAATAATAGCCAAATCCCATGTAGCTGTGTCGGTCCCATGGCAAAGATTTGTATGGTGGCGACGGCGCACTTGCAAGAACGGGGGTGACCCGCTCCTGCCCTGACCTTGTGCGAGAAAATGCCCTGCGGACGTGAGGCCTTCACCAGTTTTACAGCAAAGTCTATTCTAAAAATCTATGACAGATTAAAGAAGAGCTAGTTAAGAAGTAGGATTAGTTATTGCTTCGGCTAACTAGTTAGTAAGTATAACTAGCTATCTATTAAATGCTTTGGAATTAGATCCTATACTCTAAACTTCTACAGGCTCAAGTGCTACAAGCTTATTAGCCGCAAGCTTAGCTTATTCTAGTCTAGGTTGGATTCTATAAGGTGTCGTGCTCACCACCCTAATTATTCTAACTACTAAGCATGCAGCGCTGTTTAAACAATCCTAGCGCTTAGGGGGTGGCGTAGTAATTATATAACTAATTACAGTCGTAAAGCAAAATTACTACATACAGGAATATTAACAAACTGCGAGTCGGGCAGGAAAATTAATTTTTATGGTCCTATGGTCGTATGTGATATTCGTTCTTGGATTCTCTGCATGTATAATGCTTTCAAAAACTTCTTACTAAGACTAGGATTCTTCTTCCGCGTTAAGGTATCATTAAACGTTGTGGGCACGGCTGAGTTTTATGGTGCTGTAACTTCAAGCACTGTATTTAGAATCCCTTTCTATTTTAATAAGGTTACCGCGGGCTTTTTTATTGAAAGCATGGTGTTTTGTATAAAAAGAACTAATTGCACACCCTTGATCGCTCCTGGTTTCAGCAAGGGGGGGTCTGTCATTTCTGATAGTCCATAGTAGGCTAGCTGGCCGAAGAAGGCGTAGTTTCGTGTTTGAGACCAAGACCAACACCGAGACCGACATGAACACACCAAGACATACATAGATATGTAGTACCTCGTATACGCATGTTTTATATCTGTATGGTGGCTTCCGGAAAGTTGAAGAAGAAACATAGGCCAGCGTTGCAATTTATTGCTGCGTGAATATGTGAAGTTTGATATGCTATATATCTGTTTCAGTACCTAGGTACTTATGAGACGGGCTCCTAACTCAACGTCTTAACTCTACGCATAGACCGCACGTAGAAAACGGTATACACGCGTTCAACCAATCACAGCCTGCCGCAGCTCTCAGCCACGCCTTGGAAGTGTCTAGAACGCATAAAACACGTGTTTGGTCATGTCGGCCCAAACCTCTACACACATTCAAAGCGCATAAAGCACATGATTCAGCGTGAAAGAACAAATCTAGAAGGCCTACATACGTACTTATTATTCAGGTAGAGGGATCAATATAAAAGCACACTCAAAGACTTTAAAATTTCATCAGCACACTACAACATCATCTTCCACTCATCAATCAACTCAAGATCAACGATTTGGAGCCGGTCTTCATCTCTTTAACTCTATTTCTTAACACCCCTTTTACGATTAAAATTATTGCCAATTAACCAAATGCATTTCTCCTATTCAACTATCGTTGCTGTCGCGGCTCTGCTTAGCGTTACTAATAGCCTTCCTCATGATATTGATCGCAGACAGCTTACTCTACCTGTCGACAATGGCGCACCAGCAGCAGCACCACCCGCACCACCAGCAGCACTAGCAGCACCAGGAGCACCAGGAGCACCAGGAGCACCAGGAGCACCAGGAGCACCAGGAGCACCAGCAGCACCAGCACCACCCGCACCACCACCAGCAGCAGCAGCACCACCCGCAGCAGCACCACCCGCACCAGCAGCAGTACCACCCGCAGCAGCAGCAGCACCACCCGCACCACCAGCAGCACCACCAGCAGCACCACCGGCGGCAGCACCCGCACCCGCACCGTCTACACCGCCTACAAACAGCCGCAGGCAGACCTGAGCAAATTCCGGCGGCAGCGGGACATGGAGTAAGTAGAAGGAATGGAGGAGATGAAGCAAGTAGAAGGAATGGAGGAGATGAAGCAAGTAGAAGGAATGGAGGATTCCCTTTAGATAGGCCTAAGGAGTAGACTCCGATACATCACCAATGCTATCTTTAGGATAATAGAGCTACATACTGCTATTTTTTGCGCATGTCTTCCAGTCGGGAAAGCCTTTCTTTAAAAACACGCCCCTTAAGTAGTTAATAACAGTTTCAATAATTTTGGGACGTAGTGAGCTTAACTAGGTCTTTCGTACAGCGATTAGCGGAGAGGACAACGGCAGATTTTGGGGTTTAAGGGAAACATAAATAGTGTGACTTCGTGTTGTACGTATCGCGGGGTATACATGCGGCGGGTATGCGTGCGGTAAAGGCATAGGAAGAAGCAAGGCCTGCCAGACTGAAGTTAGCATAGACCCTCACTAACTGAAAATGGCATTTACATCAGAGAGCATGAGAGTTCTAAGGGAAATAGGTAGGGGCCCCTGCCATCTCAAGCGGAAAGATGAGAAAGGCAGACATGGTCTACTACTAAAGGGAGGTAGAATACCTGTACTGCTATGACATTGGAAGTGATTCCATGTCCACTGTCCGTAACAGTGAGATGCAGGAGGTTGAAATTTGACGTGAAAACGATGCGCAGTCGACTACGTGTGGCTGTCAAGAGAAGGAGAGAGAGAGAGGAGAAGAATGAAAAGAGTGATTGAAATAGGTAGACAACGAGAGCAAATGCGTGAGGTGTTTGGCCCAAAGATGGATGCAGAAGAAAGGTGAGGAAGAAGTAACACTGGGCGACCAGCTCTAGGTTTTGGACTTGTGCGATCCACCCGGATCACCCAGATTACCCTCCCAGTAGAGGGAATCACACCATCAAAAGCAAAAGGAGGATAGTAAGCGAGACCATAGCTACTTCCTTGATCCGCGTTGACCAGCCTCCTCTTTCTGAGGGAAGCGCTGGATCAACCTCTCGAGACTGGAGCTTAAGAATCGTCCTCACGTCCACCAGCTATGATAGAACACACACTCATCAGTCTTCTTCATCACACACCCGCAAGTCATCTTTGCCATTCACAATCAGTCCATATTTCACTTCCATACCTTTCATCAGAACCCACCTCTGATCTCTCCATACCAAAATGTTTTCCATGAGCAAGCCCACCACTACCACTGCCAAAGTCAAATAATTGTCTACTATGCCTAGTTTATTTTTAAATTTAAATTAGGTAATTAAAACTTATAATATTACTTAAAAAAGAAAAAGTAACGTAAAGGAAAAGTGGCAATGTCTTCATATTAAGTGTCATATCGTCTGAGTTGCTCCTAGCCAACCCTGCGGATACAAGACAGAATTATTCATTAATGATTACAGTTCGCTAATATGCTGCAAGCCACCCCGTCTGTATGCATGTAACTTATTCATTACTGCTGTTTACACAAGTAATCGACCGCATACTTCTCACACTCCGTATTGCCATTCATCTCGCAGCCGTTTTTAATGTACTTGAGGTTGAAGAAGAGATCGTCAAAGCACTTGTCATACCACAGTGGATTGCTCGTGCAACTGGACAAGCAACGCTCACAGTATTGCGCATACGAATATCCCGTAGACTGACAGTATCCAAGGAGCTCCTCGTTGGAAGGGAGATCTACTGGTGTGTTGTAGTCCTGCTCAATGCAGTACGAGTTGCCGACAACTAGATTGCAGTTGTTCACGGTACTTGGGTTCTATTCGATCGTCGCGTTAGAATTAGGATGTCAACCTGGAGTAGAGATTCATACGTATAGTTTGAATAGCCTCATGGAGAACTGATATGCATTTACCAATGATTGGCATGTGTTTTCCTCTGGTTCGACAACTGCCCACCATGTACAGTCCTGGATGGTATCGGGGGCCGCGGTGGTTGGAGGTTCCACTAACCATGCAGCTGAAAGAAGGGGTAGAAAAGTGATACCGAAGGCAAGAGAACGCATCGTGTTGACGGTTGACAATCTTATTTTCAATGTAAGCGGGCGATGCGTATGACGTTTTCTAGAATAGTTTAAGAGCTTAAAACCAGCATTGAGAGAGAAGGAGCTCTTTCTTAAATGCGTCCGACGGCATCCTGTCCCACCGGTGAAATATCTATTGTTAGTTCACTCATAACAGTAGTCCCCTTCTGTAAGGATGTCGTATGTACTCGGTGAAAAAATTAAACATCCTTGGGTGGGGGCTAAACTGATTGGATGTGATGAAAGAGCCGAGTACAGCCTTCCCAGAAAGGAAGCCAACAGCGCAACTAAGAGGATTCGATGAAAGAGCCGAGTACAGCCTTCCCAGAAAAGGAAGCCGACAGCGCAGCTGAGAGGAAATATAAAGTAATTTAAGCTTAGCGGCGCCTTGGCCCCATCTCACCAAGGAGAGTGCCAAATTTGCAGAGCATACCCACTAGCTCAAAGACCAGACTGGGGTTTCTTGAAGATGTTGGGTTTTTCTCGCGCGGAAAAATTGGGCGCCTAATGTCAGATCATTGAGGCATTAATACAAATAATTGCATACCTGTAAACATGATGTCTTCTACTACACGTGGATTGACAACTATGGAAGCTACTGAAGGACTGAGACATAATTGCTTGACAAGCAAGCATACTAAAATCGGTTGTGTGGCTAGTATATGTGGCTGGTATGTGTGGCTGGTAGTGTGGGGGTGGTTAAATAAAAAGTAGGGTTGCACTTCTGATTGGTCAAAACGTGGGGGAGGTGGACCGTCTGCAGGGGTCTCCCCTGTAATTAAAAATAATGTAAAAAGTATAATAAATAGTGAGAGGATATTGTCGATGTCGTGGAGCCCGTCGTCAAGTTTACCGAGGAATTGGCCCATAGACTTGGGAAATAAGCCGTCGAGAACCAACAGCGTGGCAAGGTCGGTGCCATCGTCAACCTGGGCCTTCAGGACTGGCACCCCGAGCCCGGTGCATACGACCTCATCTGGAACTAGTGGTGCCGGGCCTGGCGCGGTGCGGAGCCGGTTTGCTGCGAGACGCGCCCGCCGCGTGGGTCGTGGTCAAGGAGAACATGTCGACGGATGCCTGGGGCAAGGATATCTTCGATGATGTAGATTCCAGCTTTACGCGCTCCGACGCAAAATTCCGCGCCTTGTTCGACGAGGCTGGCATGATGGTCGTGGCCGCCGAGCTGCAAAAAGGGTTCCCCAAGGATTTATTCCCCGTGCGGATGTACGCTTTGAAGCTGGTGTGATTCCGAAGTGGTAGCCCGGCGCGTACGATGTCATCTGGAACCTACTGGGCGGCTTCCCGCAAAACTCGCTCATCGATCTGCAAGGCTCGACTACTGGACTGACTGCTTGTCTGTGCGAGTAACATTGAATTCAACAATAAAAATGATTGCATCGCAACGCGTCCACAAAGACGCAGATTCCCAATACCACAAAATACCGAAGGTACCTTCATAAGTACCTAGAAGTCGGGAGGTGACATTAAGTTATCCGAAGAAATAGAGTTCCTGTTCGCCAAATGTGACGCCTCCGATGTCCTCTGGTTCCTGAAAAAGCATCGGAATGAGTACTCCAAATTTCTCGAGTATGAATTATTTACCACTTCCCCACAATTGGAAAGCAAGTTCTATGAGGCTCTTGGGTCCTTGAACGTCACATGCCGCAACCCCCGGTCAGCCCTCCTCCGTGACACCTTCTTTCCATCGATAGACTACGAAATGGAATCGCTCCCGATCATTTGCATCCTAAACATTCGAGAATCAAAAAGCCTAAGCTGGTCCTATTTAAAGTGCTTTGTTGTCGCTGTCGAATCAGACGCGCATTATTACGTGCGTTGTCTCGAGCTGCTACGAAATACGGAGCTTGACACACACTTGATTGTCCACGCTTATGAACAAATTCAGACCCGATATAAGGGGAATGGTGAATTAGTCAGGTAAGTTCATTTTTCCACATTACAGATGGCTATTAAATGAATTTAGGTCTCTCTTCCACGAGAAGAAGCGTTCATGCATTCTTCACCATGCCAGCTTTTAGTGGCCAAGCTCCTGCACCGCCCTATGTTGTCTCGTTTCATGCTCACTAGATCCCTAAAATTTACAACAACTGAAACGAGCCCAAAATGAAACCACATCCAGGAGTGCAGTTACATCAATTAAATCAACACTTTGAGCCAAGACAGGCCCAGCGTATCACAATAGAACTCGAGCTCTTTACGACTACGAGTTAGAAACCAAGGCATCAACACTGCGCGTAACTCAACCTACCACAGTAGTACCTTTGACCACCACTTTCACTCCGGCGCCTTCTTGAACGGACAATTTTTTGACCCAGCTTCCTCCTCCTGGTTATATGATATGGGCAAACGAACCGACGCCGCCAGCTAACCGAACGTGAACCGCTTGTAATCCGCGGTACTTCCGAAACTATCTGCCCTCTAATATACCCCGTGAAATCACTGCATTGCTCTTCTAGGGGGGAAACAATTACGTCGCTTAAGTCCTTTGTAAGTTCTGTGCCCTTAATCTCAGTGTATAGTTATTATTGGGCCAACCATCCGATCGAGGTTACACATTGCACATACCTGAGAGAAAATAATCTCAGATCGTCCTGGCTATTGTGGTACATGTTATAGTTACTTTGCAGTGGGTTAAACGTACACCGTTGCTGCTTACATTTACGGGAGAAAAAACTTGAGTTGCACATACTGGCGCCCATTTGAACATTATTTCCTTCACTCCTAGGTATGTAAATACTTATGCACTTTCCATTCTCGTATCTCTTTCCTTGGACTTTAATTGCATTTTTTTAAATCATTCCCAGCGACGGCGATTAGTGATCTCAAAACAGGCAGTAATCCAACCAAATGGAAGATAACGGCATAGAGCTAACAAATCTTCTAGCTTTCATGGCAAGACAAGCGTACGAAATACATATTCGCACTGGCGATATTGATTCAATAAACACTGCTGTGGCCATGACCACAATGTTAATCAAATGCACACCTGCAGAAAGCGATTCCCTTCCGGCTCGTCTTTCTGTGTATGGAGTAATGATTGTTGCACGGTACCGGCGAACAAGCAACATAGCCGACCTGGAAGGGGCTATCGAAGCAGCTCAGCAAACCATTGCCTTAACCCCAGATAACCATCCAGATCGGGCGGGTTACTTCCACAACCTTGGAAATATGTTTGTTTACCAGTAACTAAGGCGACTCTTTGCTGGCTGCACACGCAATTCAAAAGTGGGCGTAGAAACTGGATAAGGTTAAAAGGGCTTTTGAGTTAGACTTTGCCGTAATAGATTAGCGCTCAGTAACGGCAACGATCTGGGCGGGCTCCATTGCGGGAGCTAAATCCGGGAGCCGTGGCACATATGCAGATCAATCGTAAAATGCCATCTTTCTCAAACACATCCTCATCGCCTCCAGGGCAAGGTCAGGGCCGGTGCGGGTCGACCAAACTTCCTGTTGGTGGTGGCGGTTTGCCCCCTGTATCGCCACCTAACGCTGATAAACCGCAACCAAGACACGCCCCTGGGTACTGTCCGTGTACGCCTCTCAACCATATATTCCTTAATAAGAACTAAGATTGTGCTAAGCACTGTGGTGTAAATCCCAGAGGTTTTAGCCTTTGGCATTTTAGCAAAAGATGTGAACAGCTTGTTTTGTAAGCGTAGGAAATAATTAAGCTAATTAATCTAATCTACAAAGCTTTTAGTGCGTACCATGGCGGCTTCGCGCACCTTATCGCAGCCTTCTTAAGCATATGCTTTACACTCTTATTCTATTTAAATAGCTATAGAAGATGAAAAGGGTTTATAGAGCAAGGAGCATAGCCAAACAAGTATGTCTAGCCTTGGAGTCTCTGTTATGGGTGGTAAAGATATACTATTTGAAAGAAACTATTCACCTGAGTAAGTTAGAACAACGCCTTGTAGAGCGTAAACTTACTTTTTAAAGCTTGCTGTTATCGATGTTTAGAAAAGGCACTTTTTATAAAGTAATTTATAGGATGCTTAACTCTTGTCTTACGTTACATAAGAGAAAATGTGGGGTTGCGCTGCAAACACTTACATGCCATGCAGCAACTGGTTGCTAGAGGTTCATAATGTGACACATCACAACCATCGCATACAATGGCATGCACAGTATTCGGCGGGGCTAGGCATCCCCAACAGCAATGAATCAATGCAGCAGCCACTCAAGCATATTGTTGTCAAGCCGTGATTGGATACTGCACACAAGGGCTGTAATCCTCTCTCCCCCCCGCCTGACATCCGGATTGGTATAAGATGACCCCGCACCTTCCATCAGGTCTGCTCTTTGTTAAAACCCTGACATCAACACTCGGCGGCCAGATGACAACTTCAACTTGCGTACTCTGTAATAGCTCTAATGCCAAATTTTGCTCCTCATGCCATTCGATTTCATACTGCTCCTCCGAATGTCAGAAATTCGACTGGCATCTTCACAAGATGATCTGCAAGACCTTTACAGCTTTGCCCCCACGACCATCAACTGCGCACAAGCTTGCAATCCTCTTTCCATTCGATGCAACAGATCCACAACTCATCTGGATCAAATGCGAACGACGTGTGGACGAAGAAGATGGAGTTGTATGGGAGGAGACAGATATTGAACACCTACTGGCAATCGAGAACGTTAATCCCGAATATCAAGACGCTGGCCAAGAGTTCAAGAAAATAACGCGGAACAAGCTTCGCGGATTCAACCTCAGCTACACTGTTGAGGTTGTATGCCGGGAGACGTTTCTAGTTGATGGCTCCACGCCTAATATTTGTGTTCGACACACCACAAAAGGACGAATGACGCACGATTGGAGGGGACCAATTGTGGTCAT
Source organism: Periconia macrospinosa (assembly GCA_003073855.1). Lineage (NCBI taxonomy): Eukaryota > Fungi > Ascomycota > Dothideomycetes > Pleosporales > Periconiaceae > Periconia > Periconia macrospinosa. Next base: position 14,391 of record KZ805469.1, read on the forward strand.
GCGTCAGCCAGGCACAGCTGTTGACCCTTTGGTCTACGAGGACATAAGGGCTGATGATTTCCGGGTTGCGATCGATTACTTTCTCTCATACTAAAGACATCTATTATACAGTTTGAAGGCAATACAAGTAACTTTACTTAGCGTTGAGGCAGCTTACTATTGGATTAGTTTCATGAATTTGACCTATACAACGTACATGAGCTCGTCGAAACAACACCTAATAATACAGGAGTCATTTATATGAGGGGACGAAAACGTAGATTGAGATTTAGAGTCTTTTAAATGCGACGCAATATAAGTTTTTATTTCGGCGATTAAGGTAGCCCCAGCATTTCTTTGTTACTTTTTTTTTGGTCTATTTTTTGTCTGGGTACAGCGCCTACCAAATGTTGACAATATATATAAGTTGCTGCCTTGGAACAGATTGCTGTCGAATCGCGATCTGGGGTCGCATCCGCTCGTATCCAAGGCATCAACGCCTCTCACGTGTTTTCGCGAGACCATTTTGAGCAATCGGACGCGAACCCCTCACGTCCACGTCTTGGCGGTTACATCAGGTCTGAGCGTACAAGAAAGATATAAACTCACATTCGTTCTCTAACTGGAGCTTTGAATTAAAAAAGTTCCTCCATCAGTTTGCACTCAATTGACTTTACATCGTCGCTAGCAGAGCCATAAATCGCCCAAATCAGGTTCACAGTACATCAACCCTACAATACAGCAAACGCAGTACACTGACAACAAAGAGAAAGGTGCACTGACATATATTTAAATTATCAAAATGTCCATCAACTCCAGCAACATCACCACCTGCCTCTGGTTCGACGGCCAAGCCACCGAGGCCGCCGAATTCTACACCTCCATCTTTCCCAACTCTTCTATCGGCCACACTCACCACTACCCCAAATATGGGACTGAAAATCATGGTCACAAAGCCGGAAGTGTCTGTACTGTTGCTTTCAATCTCAACGGCCACTCTTTTGTCGGACTCAATGGTGGTCCCCACTTTAAATTCAGCCCAGCGACGTCTTTCCAGATCATGTGCGATGATCAGAAAGAGATTGACCATTACTGGGAGAAGTTGACCATAGGAGGAAATGCGAAGATGATAGAGTGTGGGTGGTTGCAGGACAAGTTTGGGATTTCTTGGCAGGTCGTTCCGAAGTGCTTGGTTGAGTATTTGGAAAAGGGAGATCAGGAGCAGAAGGAGAGGGTTACGGAGGCGTTCATGGGAATGAAGAAATTGGAAATCGAGGGAATTCAAAAGGCGTATGCAGGTGCTTAGAAGGAGAATAAGGGGGAGAGAGAAGAACATGCCGGCGATTTCAGAGCTCCTTCCTATGTGTGGGGATCTGCAACACAATCATGTATCCTAGAGACTCTGGCTGGGCGTTACGGCATCAGCCCCTTCCTTTACTCCGCGTTACGGCATCTTAGGCGCAAGTTTGATCCGATAACACTCTAGGTGGATGCAGCCTGCATCAATCAAAACGATAGCAAGGAAAAACCCAGTCAGATAAACATCTACCCCATGTGTTTCAGCACGCGATGTGGACATTAGTATCTCTAGGCGACAACACGATGGATGACCGCGCGATAATAACACTAATGCAGATCAGGGCACGAGCCAGACAAACTGAGATCAAGGATGGCTCCCACGTCACTTTTGGGAATCTAGGGTAGTATGAACAAGGTGCGACTTCAGCGAGGATAATGTAGAGAAGATTCTATAGGGATGACGAAGAGGTATGGCCGAGCTGCCTGCCGCCGATCCCAAGCTCGTGGAATGATAGGCCAATTCCACTTCCCGGAGACCCACTTTGGCAACACATCTCCGAGTTCTTTGGACACTCATGGTTCCGAAGAGTGTGAGTTATTCAGGAAGCTATACTAGCACCTACCATGCGTGCCCTTTACGGCAAATGGGTAGTGGACTGGAATGATCTTTTTGGTGCTGTGGCAGTCATCGATCGGGAGTGCTACACGTCAAAGGAATATTCGACACTCAAGGCATCATGGGATCGTTTCTTTGAGATTGCCACATACCGCGAAAGGGAAGCTAGGCAAAACCGGATGGCTCTCACTGGACTGCTAGAATCGTTCAGACACGCCAGGTCAACGCTCACAAGGGATCGGTTCTTCACCCTTCGAGGCCTCGCTGCGAACAGTCAAAATTTGGCATTCGAGCCTGACTATACTTAGATCGTCATCTGCCGTCTTGCCGAGGTTTTTATTCAACAAGGCAAAATCCTGCTGCTGCTTTATGGTGCAGGGCTCTCCGCTCGTTTCGAACAATGCGTCCCTCAATTCCCATCCTGGATCCCAGATTGAACCGTGGCGAAACAATATTGCCTGTGGGAATCGTCTTTAGTATACAACTAGAGGAGTATGTCCCGATGCTTCATCACAACAATATCTTTCGGTACTGTAGTAATGCACGCATGGATAACACAAAAAGCACTGATGTTTGCTAAGTAAAACAAGCAGCACGCTAGCATTTCGGGCCGCCTTTAGCGTGTAGGGTGAACCCTGCAAGGGATGCGGATAGACGGCAAACATAATGTGAGAATCACGGTGGTTGGGCGATTGGGGAGTGGATGTGATGGCATTGATATCTACATGAATGATTCTATTGACAATCAAGCGCAAGAGCAACAGCTACATATGTGTCGAATTGTGATGGCCGGCGCCTCGATGAGGAAGCCCGCGGAGATTGCGCCTGGGCCGATGCGGTCGAGAGTGGGAAGAAAGAAAAGCAGGGCCTGATGTATGCTCAGAAAGCCAGAGAGCCAACTTGAAGGTTTGGGGATGATTTTTCTTATTCCCCCCAGCAGCAAACAATGCCTCCGATTGTCCATCTTACTTTTAATGTCACATCCGCTATTGGTTGCACCATTTTCTCTCCATTTGTGGTACCGCTGTTGCCTGCATTTAGCTTCCGAACACACATAAATAAAGCTCGTATATCGTAGTATCTGCGGTCATCTAATCTCCAACCCACTGTCTTCATCGCAATGCATCCCCGCTCCTCTCTGCTTGCGCTACCCCGCGAGCTCCGTAATAAGATTTACGAATACTATGTTACTGTTCCTGGAGGATACAAGCTGGACTTCCACCGCAATAAGCTTACCACCATGGACGACAAGCCTGTTGAACTGAGATTTATGTACACATGCACGCTTGTCGCAGACGAGATGCGGGGCCTCGCTCTTGGTCACAACACCATTACGTTCTCTACGGTATACTCCGATGAATTGCGCATGCTTGCTGGTCATTTCGAATATGTCCTGAGGAAGCTCTACGTCCATAAGGAATTGATGCTTCGCAAGTATGTTCGCATCCTCACGGACGAGAATGCAAACCGGATCGCCGAAATGCTCAAGTCTTGCCCAGACCTGATAGCGCCTTTGTCAGTATTTGAACCTATCACAGTGGCAAGTTTGAGCCGATTTATCGAATGGACGGCGGCCACCTGGCTGTATTAATCCTTTCATTCACGTCGAATCAAGCAAGCTACGCTTCGAATTCTCTCGCAAATTCCCGACTTTGACGATCCAGGGACCACTTCCCGACAGGAATTGACATCAGGAGAAGATATTGCAAGTGCCGACTGGGCCCCATGGACTATACCAGATGAAAAAGAACTAGAGCGAATGACAATAGTGGTTTACGGAGACTACGCTCACCAAGTACTTGAGTTTTGGTCGCAAACACCCGACCGTTCCAAATGGCGGTTTTCAGCAACAGCTGCTGCTATTCGATTTTTGGGTTCCATCTCGAAGCTCCACCGTGACTCTGTGCGCCGGATACTTTTACTTGAAGACCATGAAGGGGTTGCTTATCAAGAATGTCACGCCTTTGGTTTAATACCATTCTGCAAGGAAAATCCACATCTTCGTGTAGAACGACGCGTCAATCTGTGGCGAAATATCTTTCTAAAGTGTGATGGTGACCAATGGTCTTTTTACCGCAGAGTGATGGCTGTCGGGGAAGTTAAGACAAATGGTGTTGAGGCAATTAAAGCCCCTGAGGTGATTGCGAGTTGGCTCCAGGACACCCTACGCCTGATTCCTGATGGAATGCCATCCGGCGCGTTCAAATTGACAGTAGATGGTGAATCAGCATCGGAGAAATCATGCGAGATATTTCAAATCGTTCAGAAGCACGCCGCGTGGAAAATGGCACCCGAGGATGCATGGAACCGTAAGGTCGGTAACATCGACTCATCGTGCGAGAACAAATATTGAAGTCATTACGCCGATATGCTTCATGATCTAGCCTACGGAAAATCGGCGTTAATACAATGTAATTTTCAGCGGAATTCCTATGAGCGTCGAAGAAAACAATAGAGAACAAGAAAACCGTGGCCCTTTGGAATTGCCTTGGATAGGCTTGCATGAATCTGATTCCATCTATGGAGTTGAAGTGCATCCAGAAGTCCCATTGCCGTCAATGCAGCAGATCCGCGAGGAGAATGTTCTTTGGGACGAAGAGTACGACCAGATGAAGTGCGTTCGGGAGCAGGAAGAGGAGTACCAACTTTTAGTTCGACTGTATGATGTAGAGGCTGACATGGAGGAAGAAAAGTTTTATTCGCCACCCTGGAAATTGGTGGGATATCGTACAACAAAGCATTGATTCACAGAGAAGAGTCCTCGATTTCTTGTATATGCCTAGGTTTTGAGAACGTACAATGAATCATTATTGCTGTAGACCGGATAGTGCTGTAAACTGTGTTTTGAGAGGCATGATTCTTCCTATCGTAAGTGAGAGATACTTTCATTATCAAATTATCTGGTACCAGAATTGATCCAAAGTATGATCTGAAATGCTATGGTAGAACGCGATTCATGGATATCAGCTCAACTACACGCGAGGAAATTGTAAAGACTCTATCTTTTTCCTCATGTTGTGCAATCCGTACCTCAACTCTGTGCGATGTTTATCTCGAATTTTCAATTAATGCCTCCAATTTTGTTCTGTGATAAACAATTGGTTTCCGTACACGCAGATCATTTGACCATCAACTCATCTATACGTCATAATACTCTTGAAAGTACGGGACGACATGGTACAAACCACCTCGGCTCATTTGAAGTAAAATCTGGAACCACCATCGACGACGCTGGTAGAAGCATTGCTCAAGCGATCCAACTTATCTCCAAAGAACGACCAAATATCCTGCAGTAATAAATCCGGCACCTCCGTGCTCGGAAAGTGACCCCCTCTATCATGCATATACCTCGCGACCACATTCCCCGCCCGCTGTGCGAACTCCAGAGGCAAGCCATACCACACATCTTTAGGGAACTGGCTCAAGCCGACTGGGATCTTGATATTCATCATGCTCTCTGGCTCGCCCCATGTCATGGCATCGTTCTCCCAGATCCCATCCCACAGAAGCAGCTTGTAAAACCGCATCCCCGTATACGGCCCTTGGATGTGATACATCATCGACCAGGTGATGATCTGGTCCAGCGTCCAAAACTGCGTATCCACAGCCCCAAACATGATCGTGTAGATCCACATGGTCCACCCGATGGGCGAGTCCGTAAGCGCGTATGCTAGCTGTAGAGGCAATGTCTCGTGGATCAGGCGGTACCCGCTCGCGTTGTGGGCGTAGAAGTCGTGGTTGCGCACGTACAGAACTTCGTCCGAGGAAGCTGTTCCTTCAGCAATCGCCTTTCTATCCTCGGCGGTCGGAGGCGTGAGCCAGAAGTTTGCGAGCGCGGCAATGACGCAGTCTGGATAAGCCGAAGCCAGCATGCGCAACAGGATTGCGCCGGAGTCGCCGCCTTGGATCACATATTTGTCATAGTCCAGCTGGCTCATTAGTGAGGCATAGGCGTGCGCAAGAACTTCAGGGCCGGTGGCGCTGTGTTCGATTGGAGCGGGAGAGAATCCTGTGCCAGGATTGCTGGGGGCTACAACGTGGAAGGCGGGGAGAGATGAGTTGGGCGGGGATGTGAGGTACTCAATAATCTCGCCAACCTCGAGAAAAGAGCCGGGCCAACCGTGCAGGAATAGGAGAGGTGTGGCGTCAGCACGGGTGGAGCGGTGGTGTACAAAGTGCAGGGGGATATCATGGGGGTAGTTGGTGCGCGGGGAAGGCGGGATGGTTGTTGTAAACATGCGGTATCTAAACAACGTCAGATCTGTTTAGATTGACATGAATGAGCTGTAAAGTGACTTACTTTGCATTGAGGTCTCTCTGAATAGTGTTCCAGTCGAAATGATTCACCCAGTGGTCGGCAATGGTACTTGCGTTATGAACGGGTGGGCCATCTTGGAATTGGGGAACATCCAAAAATTCTGTGGGATACCGCGACAGCAATATCTTTTGCCTCGTGCTTTCGATAAATTTTGAATCGACATTTATGCGAAATGGTTGAGTCGAAGGTCCAAAAGCAGCATCGAAATTTAAGTCATGCGCAAAGGCAGTGGTAGCTTCAACGAGCAGAGCTGCCGCCGCAAAAAAAGTGTAGCAACATTGTGGTTGGGAGTGAAACGGCGTCGTAATTTTGGGAATGGAATATAATCGCTTAGAGACATGCTGATGCTTTTATATGTAGTATTGTGGGATCTCAGTGCCTAGCAAAAGAATGCTTGGCTCACTTATTTTGCAAGACATCAGTCGACCCCTTATTTGGCTGACAAATATGCCCTCCACCCATGAGCAAGTCTATCATCCCTACTTCTCCTCCAATAACCATATTCTCCATATAAAGACTATCGCCATGCGAGCCTGCAACATCTTTTTTGCGCGTTGTAGCAACTGTTCAGCTTGCTCAGGTTTTATTTTGACATGGTGGATCGGTGTGGGGTGCGCCTTTTATGTTAAGTAGTTGTGGTGAGGGTTGAAAGGTGATTACAAACCCAAACAGAATGGCCCGCCTATCTTAGCTCAATAGGGGTATTTCCAGTAGAAGATCAATAATCCATGATATTATGACGTGTCAACTTGCGCTGAAGGATTTCGACATCTAAACCCCAACAGTGATGAAACGATCGACTCCCTGTTTATAGTATTATATTTTATGCGAAAAGGCCAATATCAAAGACTGTATCTTGGGGCAGATGGATAAGAGAGCATCATGTAACATCATCTGCCTTCCCATATCTTTGCCTCACTGTATATTCCATTTGCTAATATGGTAACTCACATACAGAGCGTCGTACACATGTTGGCATTGGCTATAAACACAGGATAATATCGATAAAAGTATTCTGGAGCCTCAGTGGGGAAATTTGGAATGGGAATACTCCCTTCTGCAGTAGAGGCGGCTCAGGGGTTAAGAGTACCAATGTATTTGATAATGATATTGATTGATGTGTTTTTCTATGATTGTGTTACGATAACTAGCAATTAGGCAAGAATGCTGCTAGGTCCAAATGGGGCATATGAATAGGCTTTGCATTGCTGGAAAATTCGGAATCTTCCTTCGAGTGGAACAATATGTGCTTTGCATTTTAAAATTGATTGATGCGAGAAAGAGACAGAGGTATCCAAAGTCGTCTCCTTGATTTTGGTGTTCCAAGGTGCGGAGATCGGCAAAGGTGATTGGTGGATTCGATAACCGAGGAACTGCCATGCAATATCGAACTCCGCAGGATAGTGCGGAATTTACGGTGTTCGAACGCCGCTGTCAGCACTAGTTACTCAGGACATCCAGCGGTCTACATCTCGGAAAACCGGTACTCTAGTTTTATTTTGTTCCATTCTACCATCAACTACCGGTGCTCTCGCAATATGGTACGGAATTCATCGCAATCAAACTTGCCCTAATGCTAACCGTCAACCTCTTACCAGACCGGCAATCTGTTTCCCAGCCGACTCCGCGATAGCCACCAAAACCGGAGGCTCAATACTAACTTCAGACGAAATGGGAAACTACAATCATGCGAGCCTTGTCGCAAGGGTAAACTGAAATGTGACCATATGATGCCCACTTGTGGCAGATGCCAGCGCCGTAATCGAGCTGAGCAGTGTGTATATCATCCGGCACCTTTGACCAAAACCCACCAGTTGCCTACACCCCAGGCTTCGGACTCCTCCAGTCCGACCTTTGTGCGTCAATCAGTCGAGTACGTAAACTTCTACGCTACAGGGTCTAGTTGTTTTTCTGTCGTAAATTTCAACTCTGTCGTCATCGTGGTTCAATTCATGGCATCACTCATCATACGATACCTTTGAAGTTCTGTTGTCGTATATCCTACATCCAACTTTTTGTATCCACATGGGCTCATGCTTTGTTATTTTCATTGCCTTCTGACTTGTTTCAGTATCGATGCCGTACCCGCTCCAGCCCTGCCTCCCACTCGCATTGACCCATCCCCAACCCAACATCCTAGAGTCTCTCGAGCTAGCAGCCTCCCAGCACAACCATGGTCGTCGATTCAGTATGGCCAACAGTCTGTAGAGGAGCTCCGAAAGCCAGTGCCGCGCGCCCACGTCCAAGCACGCGCAATCTCTCCCTCCGGCACGTTCATACACCATGCAGCCATCCTAGCGGAGAACGAGTTGAGTGTGGGTATCTTTCCTTCCAATGGAGAGACAGCACCTGCGATAATCTATCGTCACGATATACAGCGGGGAGCTGCGTGTTTGACGCTTCTGAAGGACTTTCCCCGCTGTCTCCGCTATATTGAGAAATGGGTAAGTAGCCTATGTTGACACGCAGCATGATCCATTATTCACGTTTGCATAGTTCTCTTTTGCAAAAGGCTTGATTGTAATCGAACCTATAATTACGATATTCACGACGGGGATAAACCAAACCTGGGGCAAGTGGCTTCAAGGCTCAGACGATCTCAGCTATATGTCCGAAAAGGTTTGGCAAAATACCCTCAAGCCTTGGTCCACTTCTATAACTAAGGACACTTCACCTCGAGATTTCTGTCTCGCCGCAACGGGAGAAAACCTCCGCTGGGAGGTTGTAGGCCTCGTGGTGACTTTGATCGCATTAGTCTGTGCCAGCCTTACGGGTAAAATTCCACTCCATGCGTACGTGCCCACGCTAACGATCGCACAGACGGGGACCCCATATTCTGCTCTGATGATGATGCCCCCATAGACCGGGAGGCCACCCTCATACGAGCTCAGAATGCATCACAAATGTGCATTGACTTTTGTGATGACTTTGGGGTTCTTACTGACTTGTATCTTTGGCTACTCTACGAAAACACTGGCGTATATTGCGCATTGCGCACCAAAGGAAGTAAGCATAACCCTTTTCTTCTTTGAGACTGTTGATTTCAGTTGCTACCCTGCCATCTCACTACCATATATGGGCTGAAAACATTCTAGGTTATCAAAATTTGAAAAAGAGCGCCACGTTGATAACAGCACTTCTTTTCTGTAATCTCCACGAAGAGATCAAAGTCGATGAAAAGACACCGTTCTTCATCACCGAAGTTCGGAAACGGTGAGTTGGGGACTTCTCAATCAATCGGCGTTCCGAAGCTAATATCGTAGGTTGTTTTCCGCAGTATATCTATCCGACAAGGTTGGTGCGATTTACACGGGGCGACCCCCGAGGCTGACCAGGCAATTCTGCCGCCTTCAAACTCCGCTGGACATCAGCGATGCGCAACTGATGTCCGACGTGCAGGACCCGGAACGAATCGCCATGGGGCTGGACGAAAACGGCTGGAACAGACGCGGCGCCATCCACCTCTCAACATTCCAACGTCTTTTCGTCTCCGTTGCGATGATCACCGAAGAAATTGTGGAAATATCCATGGATATAGAAATGCCCCCGGACGAGATTGCGCGCCGCGCCGCCGACATCACGGAACGAGCCATTGAGCGCTTCGAAAGCCTCCCCGATTTCCTCAGACTCCACAGGGATCGTCCCTTCCAGGACCCCAAGCGCTCACCCATCGAGCTGCTCTTCCTCGCCTACATCGAGATGAACGCCCATTACCACCAATACCTGCTGCAGCGGGTCCTGATCAAGAGGCTAGGTGCAGACTCGGCAAAGCTCCTCGAGATTGCAAAGTTCATGTTCAAATTCGTGCTGCAGATGGTAAATAATAAGCACGTCTTCCGCGACTTCCAAATCGATTTTGTTACTCTACTCAACCAGAACGGTGTTCCCTCGGCGGCCGTGATCGCTGTGGAGTTGCTACGTCAAGAACAGAACCCTTGCGGGATTATGAACCCTGCGCATCGTCTCCCGCGGTCGCAGACAATCCAGGACTTGTCAGTGTTTGTAGCTTGTCTAGGTATGATTTCCCCTTGAATCATTCTGGTACGGCATAAAAGCTAACCATGAGGATGCGTACAGAAACCATCCCACCAAACAGCTGCGCTTACATTAGCTGCGAGCGCGGCCTGAGGTTTCTGAAGAAAATCCTCGACACCATCTTGGACCCTGTGCAAGTCAACGAGGCGGAGCTGAATATGGATACGTCCTTGGGCGGCTTCGACTTCAACGACCCGCTATGGCTCGACATGATTGCGTTGGAGCAGGAATCGTGGCCGAATTTCAGTTGAAACGTGTACCTTGCTTCTCTAATTATATATGGCGTCTGGGATAACTTGGCGAATGAGAATTCTATATGATATGTTTGGTGACAGAGATCTGTGCGTCCCAGAGTTGCTACAGCTTTCCATTGATCCTGAAAATTGTGTCCATTCTCATGTCGTGTTGTGAGCTCAGTATAGATCTCCGAAGGTTGGACGTGCCCTCTATGAAATTGCCGAGCCTTGTAAGTATTGATCTGCCACCACAGTCTTCCAAATGACTGCCAAAATCTCTTCATTGCTTTCATAAGATTTTAGAATGGTGAAATAGTTGGATGACAGTGGCTTAACACTTGTGCTGGCACCCAATCCATCGACAGTATTTATGATATATCCCTCCCCCATACAAAGGCCACACGAGACGTCGATACGAAACGCAGGACTGAACAGCCCTGCAGCACAAAATCCAAACTGGATTCCTTGTTGGACAGATCTGGAGGTGCTTATTGATACTAATTGAGATCTTTTGGTGAGAGCTACATGGTCATGTATACACTGGCGCCGTCGTGTCGGGACCGATTATATCGAAAAATGGATTATGAAGACCCACAGCGTGTTAGACACCTGAGCTCTTGAAGGTAGTTCGTTTGCATTCTGAAGTGTCGATACCGTGCAACATCCTGTCCAATCTTACGCACGATGATCAACAGGAACAAATATTATTCGCAAATTAATACATACATGCATCCTATCGGCACTTCAATTATTGGATACCTAGGCTATGTAGTCTGGCAGAATTAATTTAATATGGGGCGAAGATTGTGTTGCTTCGGCACTTAAGGGTTCTGGAAATTCATGTGCCGTCGCCGTCGCCCTCCATTTAGATTGCGTTCCGGTAAATGTGCTAACCCCAACAACTTGCAGCAACAAGATTGGGTGGTCCATGTCCTCCCAGTTTTGCGCACGCAATGTTGAGAACAACGTTCTAAGAGTTATTCAAAGCGCAATATAAATATATTAAATCGCACCCAAACATATACGACAAATCGGAATTATGCGGGGAAGTGGGTCGGATTTACATAACCCCCAGGCGGCGTATTAGAACCGAAAACAAAAGTGATTGTCGGCATAGTCTTCATCCTGTTCCATTACCAGGTAGTAATAGCTGAGCCAGAACCTCACTTAGTGCTCTACGGAATTCCATCAACTCTCAAGCTCATTACAGAATTGCCATCTGCAAACATGAAGTGGTTCTCATTTGCGCTCGCTCTCGTGGCTCCCTCCGAAGCAGCCCTTCGATTCGGATGCTCAACCATTAGCATACAGCGCCTTGATCCTCTCGTTGAGCCAGGCCGGATTCCATCGGCTCACGTTCATCAAATCGTTGGCGGAAATGCTTTCGCTGCGACCATGAGCTCTGGTGCAAACAACAACATCTCAGAGACAGCTACGTGCACATCCTGCTTCTTTTCGGAGGACTTTTCGAATTACTGGACCGCTGTTATGTACTTCAAGGCTCGTAACGGCACCTACAAACGAGTACCCCTCAAAGCAAATTCTCAATTAGAGGGGTCGACAGATGGCATGACTATCTACTACACACAGAAGGATTTCAACTCAAACGGAAAACAAAAAATCACAGCATTCCCGCCCGTCTGTGTTCCACTGATCTATTTGGAGGGACTAAGCTAACTTTATAAGGGATTCCGAATGACCGTTGGCAGCCCAACAACGACAACCAAAGACGGCGTTGTAAAAGGCTTATCCTACACCTGTCTTCAAAATATAAACACACGTGGATCTGAGACGCAAGAGTTTCCAAAGAAGCCTTGCCCAGCTGGCATCATGGCAATCCATCATTTCCCAGCGTTAGTGGGCGACTACTCCATACCGTCACAGGCCTCACTGACATAAACCAGATGCTGGGATGGAAAGAATCTCGACAGCCCTGATCATCAATCTCACATGTATAGCACAACGAAAACCGGTACTTTCGTAGAAGCTGGCCCTTGTCCATCCTCTCATCCCGTCCGCATGCCGCAGCTAGCTTACGAAACAATTTGGGACACCACTAAGTTCAATGATCAGTCGCAATGGCCAACTGATGGCTCCCAGCCCTTTGTCGTATGTGCTTTAGCCTTTTCTTGTTTTTTGCTTCGCGGAAATGCGGCCATCATGCTAACTCGAGTGTAGTGGAGCATGGGTGACAAGACAGGGTATGCAACTCATGGAGATTACGTCTTTGGCTGGAAAGGAGACTCGCTTCAGAAAGCTATGGACTCATCTTGTATGTTCCAAGCTTGTGGAAATGGAAAGCCTCTTTTGAGTCAGAATGCGGCCGCCATCAATAATTGCAAGGTCAAGCCAACGGTTTCTGAAGACACTGATGGATGTAAGTTTTACCCTATCACTTCTATAAACCTGGAAACACAACTAAGCATCCTTTACTTAGGGCTTACGTCACTTCCTGGTGCGATGTAAAATTTACCCATTTCGATAGATTTCTTGATGAGCAGTCTCTGTAGTCGGAGTAAATTGGAAATTTCTGGTTCTCGCCGGATAAATAGTGTTTTAGGTGCGTACACTAGGTAGCTAACTGAAATAAAGGGTGTATAGTCTACTGAAAGATCATTTTTAACTACTCGAGCCTCGCTTCTATGTACTTTGTTCCTTTATAATAATAATCCAATAGTGGTACTATAAGAGATGCAAAAAGTAATTAATTAGTTATTGCCCTGGTTCGATTCGTAGGTATACTTAAAGAATCGCAACTAGGAATACAGGCATCTTAGGGGATTTTCGCCCGTTTATAATTAAGTAAGGATAGCTGCATACTCCCTTTTGTATTTATCGTAGGGTTCTATAGATGCGCCTGTAGTTATAAAATAATATACTAATTTAGGCGACTCTAATAGCCTTTACTTTTCTACCTATAGTAGTTAATAATTTACTGCAGCAACGTAGGTAGCTTTATATATTAAGCGTGTTAAATCCTTTTATAGGAACGCCTTAGTAAACTAGTATTAAGGTAATTTACTAGCATTTAAGTTTTAAAAGTAGAGTAATAATAATTATTAGCATTACTTATAGCAATAATTAAAAGTAGCTATAATCCCTAATATATAGAGAAAGGGGGAAGCCTTACGGCGTTAGAAATTTTTTAGTAGTAGAGGGGAAAAACCTTGCGTGGGAGAGAAAACCTTACGGCGCCGCAAAAAAAAAAAAACCTTATGGTGCCGCAAGAAAAACCTTACAGGCGCCGCAAGTCTTTTAAAACTACTCGCGCCCACAACTACTCTAATTTTTAAATTTTCTTTATCCATCTTCCATAGGGAAGAATAATTTATCCTGGGTCGAAATCACTTCTACGCAGCATTTATGTCTTTCGGCTTCTCCGTAGGGGACTTTTTAGCCGCTGGTCAGCTCAATAATAATATCGTCTCTTCCCTTCGCCATTCTTCAGTCTCGTCTTATCAGGAGCTTGTTCTCGAGCTTCATGGCCTCAAGCGCGTCATAAACGAGATCGAGCATCTCCAATGTCCGCCTGGCCAAGGAGCAGCGCTGAACAGCGTAAAAGTCGCGGTTCTTATGTGCCAGTACCCGCTCAACGAATTTCCCTCGAAACGAAAGAAGTACGAGGCGCTTGACATCCAGCATGGCGATAGCTCAAGCAAGTCAGACGCTCTGAGGGGATGGGGGCGGAAGGTTCAGTGGAGTGTCAGCATGGAAGAGGATGTCGTTAGGCTTCGGGCATATATTGCGAAAATCCCACCGAGCTTGCTAGATCCGCATGCGGGTGGCCTGCAGCTCCGTCGATCATTTCGGAAATTCCAACCATTCAGACAACTTCAGCCATCCGAGACGAGCTGGTCACCACGCCTCCTTCAAGCCCCGTGCACTCGACCGCGCGGCTGCCACCCCCACCAGTCGACGGCGTGTCGCACCTGGACATTCCCGCGCACACGCCCGACCCGCCGCCCACCCCCAAGGACGACACGGCCTTGCGGAAGGAGCCTTCGCAGCATGTCGACTATCTGTCCCACTACTGGAAGGAGGAGGACATCTGGTCCTCATGGTGGTATATTGTCGAGCGCAGGTCCATCTACGGCGAACACTCCAGGCTAGAAAATGCTTCATGGCGAGTATGGGCCAAGACACAGTGCAAGCTGAAGACTGTGCCGCCAGAGACTCTGAATTGGTGCGTTTGTGCGGTTATTAAGCCCCTGTTCTGTCACGTCGATCATTCCCCATCCGTGCGCAAGGGTGTTTCTATAAATGAGCTAACGTGTGTGCAGGCTAAAGGACGTCGAGATAACTTGGCTGTACGGCCCTCTCCAGCCTGCATCGAATCGAATAATGTCGCAGAATTCCTCGGAGCCAGTAAGCCAGCTCTCAAAAACGAACTCATTTCTGAATAGAAAACCGAGCCTGAAAAAGAGCAGCAGGTCTGAAGTAATGCTGCAGAAACCCATGTCATCATCTTCACTAGTCAAACAAGCTGCAGCTGCTGTTCAGGCACAGCAGACTAGCGGCACAATGCTAGAGCAAAAGATGCAGCGACCAATCATTAGCCGCGTCATATCAGACTTTGCCTCGTCCCCAATACCCCCACGGACCACAAGTGGGGACCCCACTGACTACTTCTCTTCGCGTTCGACATCCGGCTTACAGTCCCCTTCAGACCAGAACGAGCGAAGACACATCCGCTTCGATGGCAAGGTCGCACAGTGCATCGCCGTTGAGTGCAAAGACACGGACGATGATCACGAGGACGAGGACGACTTCAACCACAAACCGTGGGCCAAGTATCGTAGCGATGACGATTCATCTGAAGGCGTGCGAGCCTTGTTACAAACTAGTTCCAAAACCAGCATATCTGGGGAAAAAAAGATTATCGCAAAGCTCCCATCTACTACCTTAAAATATACAACAGATTCGCCCGAAGTAATGGAACAACAATCCTCAGACTCTCTCGGCTTCTGGCGCTCAAGTAGGCTCTCGCCCTCCCAAGAGACCCCAAGACCATCAATACCGTCCGCAAACTTCCTCCTCCCTGAAGACGAGGAAGAGAATTTCGTCTTTAACGCCGATGGAGCTTACGTCGTGAAGCGCCCGCAGACCATACTTCATCGTATTTCTCGACCCACAGAGTGATTTATCCACATCCGTGAGAATGTTGCCCATCCTACGAGAACCGAAGCAACATTCCAAGCTGTTCCCCAGTCACCGAAAACAAGCTTAGCCACAAACACCATCAAAAAGAGTATCGTCGTGGCCAACGACAGCGTCATGTGCTGAGAATTTGTATCCCATCCTTCATTAATCACTAGTCCTCGAAACTTTAGCTCTCCTAGCTTTGGACGGTGCCAGCTTTCAGTCTTTGACAAAATATCCCTATAGTTCTTAGCTTTCAGTTCAGTTGCCGGAGTCATAGTTTAACCGCAAAACTACCTACAATTGACTGATAGCGATATCTTCTCCATCCAATAGGCCATTTGCCGCGGCGATACTTGGGCAAGAAAAAGCCAAGGTCAGATAAGGTCGCATTCTAAAACGTAAGAGGTCCCTCTCTGCATAGTGTAGCTTCTGCTCCGGGCATTCCTCTTCTTCTATGTTAGAGGATATGCAGTCATACAAGCAGGCTGTTCGGCCTGTAGATGGGTCGTACGGGCAAGGAAACTCTTGGGGTACATAGTCGGCAATGATTTGCTCAAGTCGGCCTTTTTCGGCAGTCAAGTAGTCGTCTGTGTAAGTGCCAATGAACGTACTCTTTGACGTCCCTTGGGATTCACATCCAGCGATTGTTATTATTATTACTTTCATTCGTGGCTAACTACTACTAGGTGGCTTGGCTGGCTAGCTAGTTATTTACAGGCAAAGTGATAGGCCCACTAAAATTGTCTAGAAAATTTATAACAAAAACTAGAAAGGAAACCTTTAGATACAGGATTAAAACCTTCTAGGGTGATTAACGAAAAAACCTTAGAATTAGGTAGAAAAAAGGTGATTAGTTAGATTGGGTGGGAGGGGTAGGATTCGAACCTACGGCTCTTGCTATCGGTGCCCCACATCGGTGAAAAACTTTCGGGTCCCTCAAGCCGGAGAGCGTACCTAGGCGCTTAACCACTACGCCATCCCCCCCATCCAGCGATTGAAAACTTGAGATTGACGTTAGTAATATTGTTAGCCAGAATTTTAAGACGTTACCTGCGACGAACATCAACAATATTGACTTCTCGAATACCGCGAAAAGGTAGAAGCCTTCTCCAGCCTCCTTTGTGTGCAAACCATGCCCGTCGGACCTCTTTCCACACAGTCACATCGTCGGCCGAATGCGCGATCTTAACAGGGAGAATTTGACAATGGCTTCGCTCGCCCCAACAAAGGAGGACCGAATAAGAATGCACGTCTTCGCCGTTAAGAATGGGTTTTAAGACCTCTAATATCTCTTGCTTTCGCTTCTCGTGCTTTGCTTTTGGGATATTCACTGTTTTCCTATACCCTCTTTTGGAGACATTCGGCGGCTTTGCACCAGAAGCTCGTGCTCTTTGATCCCCAGTACCTGTATGTTCGGTTGTCTGATATGCAGATATATTACGGCAAAGCGGGCCACCATCCCGGTGGCCTAGAACACTAAGTGCTAAATTTTCCGTTGAAGGTAGTTGTGGGATGCGCTGAATGCTGAAGTACGGCAGAATAGAAGTGTACCTTGGCCTCGGTAACTCCGATATAATGATCGTTAGAATCCGAGCGATCTGAGGAGAAATCCTATGATCTTGTTTCCATTTAGAAAACCGAGTGCGGCTGAAGGGTGTGGTCTCTGACTGATGCTCCTGATCATAATTTATTTCACGCGGTTGGCGTACAACGGCCGGAATTGGACGCTGAATCCCGTCCATTGCGAATTAGGTGCACGAAATTGGAAGCCAGGAAGTAAGAAGGTTGATGACCGAGTTCGAAACTACACAGGTGGACTATCAGCTCTATTAGAAGTATCCTAAGACAAGGCAGAATCGTTGGCTTTCTCTGTGTACGCCTACTGATGCCATCTGCTAATATGATTGCTCGGGTAATCAAAACCGTAGATTGTCTGCCCCACCAGTGAACACCTCGAGGCGTAAATCACACCGAGATAATTAACTCTCGACCAATTACACAGTCATTCATCAAGATTAGTCACCCCGCACTAGTACAACCCTGCTATGAGCAGGCTGTTAGCACAGCCATGACCGGTGCATCGAGCCTCCATGAAGATCCTGGAAAAACAAAGTTCACCTAATTCAAAGGGTTGCCTACCTTTTTACGGCCTTTTTATCGGTTCGGCAGTTCCCAGTGTCTGTCAACCATGTTGACAGAATCGCGTAGCGGAGGAGTCCAATGTCGGTGTGGCTTTGCTTAGTTTAGCTTCTGTGGGTCCCATTCCAGTTCCACTTTGGGATCTCGCCCCCCTCGTTCTGACCGCTCTCGGCATCTCTTGGCATTTGCCCTAGCCAATTTCACTTGGCGAAAAAGCCTCAGCCCAACCTTTCTATTTTACCTTTAAAAGTAGACCCCACAAAGGTCAGGGCAGGTGCGGGTCGGCCATCTTTCTGACTAGCGCAGCCGAGGCGTTCGTCGGCCCTTCTAACCGGCTAACTCTGTGCACTCAGCCCTAATTCGCCACTGACGTTTCCTGCAGCTGACTGCACAGTACGTTGCAACGAAGTGTACAAATGCACCTCCTTGTATGAAGAGAATGGGCCCAGCTACTAAGATGCACTTTGGGCAGTAGAACGGCATGTCTGTCGGATTCCAGTTATCGCATATGTTCACCGGAAATCCCTTTACCTGCGGGGTAAACTACTCTATTGGTTTAGTGCCGATGCCGTCTAAGCTGCTTCATCCAGCCTTGCTGCTGGTGCCTAATGCTCTGATATATTGCCAGGCAGTTTTTAATAATGAGCCGATCTCCTCATATTCGCCTCTTCTTCTCCGCTTTGTGGTCACGAAATGCCCACTTTCCCTAGTTCGTTTGAATTAAAATTTGTTATTTAAGTTCCAACCTGAGGTATCAAACGGAAACAATCGACATTTCGTTTTCCTCTATTTTTACATTCAACCTCATCAACATCATGCGGCTTATTAATACGCGTACTATGGAGCTGGAGGAGTTTTGGAGTTGGGAGTCTACGCCTCAGTATGCTGTTTTGTCGCACACATGGGGCAATCCCCAAGACGAGGCAACCTTTCAAGATATGAAACTTCGTACTTGGTCGAATCCAGAGGAGCAATATGGATATGAGAAAATCAGGATGACATGCGAGCTGGCGCTCGAGAAGAAATTGGAATACGCCTGGATTGACACATGTTGCATCGACAAAACAAGCAGTGCGGAGCTGAGCGAGTCAATCAATTCCATGTTTAAATGGTATAATCAAGCGACCATTTGCTTCGCTTATCTAGCAGATTGGGAATCAGAAGAAGCGTCATTCTCTCATTGTAAATGGTTCACAAGAGGATGGACCCTCCAAGAGCTTATCGCCCCCAAGGAAGTTATTTTCTATGACAAGACCTGGGTAAACCGCGGCAACAAATTAGAGCTTAAATCTGAGATTTATCGGGCATGCAACGTGCCTGAAAATATCTTAACCGGCGGTATAGATCTTTCTGATATCCACATTGCAAATCGCATGTCATGGGCAGCCAGCCGCATAACATCTCGAGAAGAAGATATGGCATATTGTTTGCTAGGAATATTCAACGTCAACATGCCCATGCTATATGGGGAAGGAAAAAAGGCTTTTATTCGTTTACAGGAGCAACTCGTTGGGGAGTATCACGATTTGTCAATCTTTGCATGGAAACAATTGCAGGGCGATCGTCAAGATTTCATGGGAATCCTTGCTCCATCGCCAAAGGAGTTTGGGGGCGCATCGGGGCTGTACCAGACTCCCTATCAGCGCATCAGGTCCTTGGAAGCGAATTTCTCACTGTCAAACCGAGGCATACAATTTCAAGCTCCCCTAGGTCGAACTTTCGGAGAACACCACTTTCTACCAATATTTCACTCAAACAAATCGCCTGAAGGGACTTCATCTGAGGATGAGAAAAGCTGTTCCACGATTGGAGTGTATCTTCAAAGAGCTGGGCAAAATGAATTCGTTCGCGCTCTCCCCGATCGTCTTGAAGAACTTGAATTTAAAATTGCAGAAGAAAGCTACAATAAATTCAGTGTTGAGAAGAGCATTTCTCTGAAAGATTCAGTCGCAATTCGAACACGGTGCCTGCATATACGAACACCTGAGGACCTGCAAATCCCAGATTTCGGTCTTGTCTCTGTCAAACCATATACTAACTGGTCCCTCCCAAATCACACAATTACCACAGAAGATATCGTATTTTCAGCCTCCCTACATTTCAAACCTGAATGGGCAGAGGATTACGGATCCTTTGCGTTGGTTTGCTTGTATCACAACCCGCGTTGCACGAGTTTGTCAGCAGGTATTTGGGGATGTGAACTGTTCCGAGCCGAAGATATACCAGGTGGTAACTACCCCAAAGATTATTGGTTTAAGCGAGAGCGTCGGCTCACTATCCATGATTACATGCCTCCACATACCACAAGAGTCCTTGACTTGAGACATTCAAAAGGGGGAAGCACGGCAAAACGCGTTATTGCTTCACTACGAATAGGGCATATCGAAGGGCGGAGTGGAGTCCCGTTCTTAGATTTGGAGGTACAGACGGGATTATGCAACGAATCACAACCTAGTCCGAGAACATATTTGACAACACAAATCTGCAACGTCAAGTGGTTCTCTATAGTCAAGCCACCTATTTTCTTTGCGGTACCAAAGCGCCATGGGAAGGTCTAAAGGACCGGATTGATTCTAGATAGCTGGTCCAGGATGTAGCTTTATTCCAGATTGTATATACCTAGTGGAACCCTAGGTCTCCGTAACCCCATGGAGCCTGTGGCGTCATGTGTCTCATGTCTAAATATCTACGTTATACACCAAGACAGCAACAGCCTTCACGGGTATAAGCGCTAATGAAGAAAGGCTTAACAAATGCACATCATGACCGGCGGTTACACAACCCACGGTGTGGTGTAGTAAGGTTGACATATTGAGTTAGTCGAAGGCGATTTGCAGTACACCTGACGAACACCTTGGTAACGCTAGCAGGGGAGGATGGCCGACGCGCTCCTGCCCTGACCTTGCGCCAGAGGCGATCTAGAAGAACAACTAATAGAAGTGTGCTATAATGCAGCTCGTGGATTGTACTGGGGGTTGACACGTCGGGTTGCGACATTTCGGGAGGTTAGTGTATTTACTACTAATTAACTAATTGTATTGAACGGGTGATTGCCCTAACTTCTGATTTGTAGAAAATTATAGTTAAGCTGATCCTCCCGAAACGTCGCAACCCGACGTGTCAACCCCCAGTATATGCGAATTAAGAGGGTACATGCAAACAAAGTTCAATTATTACGAACCTAAGGGTGACATCAAAGAGCCACATCGCGCCAAGAAAACAAATTAAGGAAAGGGGCTAGCGGCGGCTTTTGTAGAATCGCCGTACATTCAATCTTGCGCGAAAACAGAGCGCGATGCGAGCAATACGTTGAACGAGACTAGTAATTTGATAATAAGAGCGGAGGCGGCGCTTACGTATGTCAGCCATTCCTGCGCTCATGCAGATTTGTAATTGGAGACTTGACGCAATTGTGTACTGGCGTTCTTGGCAAATGGCGGAGAGTTCTTGGCGATGCAAGCCTACCATCTTCTTGTCAACTTTCGTCAATGTTCTGAAAAATCATCAGCGGAGCTGATGGGGTGGATTACAAAAAGGCATTTTGAGCCACGCGAGGAGGGGCGCGCGGAGTCCGTGAATGTTTCACGGCCTGGATGAAGGACAGGTATATAATTGGCGTCGATCCATCCCATCTGGAGGAGTACAAGGCATCAAAGTCTGAATAAACAAGCGCAACTATTCACACCAACCTTAGATCCAGCTGAAACTCCTCTTCTCGTCAACTTTCAATATTTCTAAAGGAGATATATTCTAATGGCCAAACTCATTACCATTTTCGGCGCAACCGGTGCTCAAGGAGGCTCCCTCATCCGATCGCTCTTACAAAATAAATCTCAAGAATTCACACTTCGCGGCATAACGCGCAACCCCTCTTCGGATGCCGCAAGGAAGCTCTCTGAAACAGGCGTTGAGGTAGTCAAAGCTGATGGCTTCAACAAAGAGGAAATGGTTGCTGCCTTCAAGGGGAGCTGGGGAGTGTTCGTGAACACGAACTCTGATGATCCCGTGAGTAGGCCGAGTAGTATGGCAGATCCTGCAGTCAGATTATTGATATAATCCAGGCTCTTGAGAAACCAGATGCACCCACCGAGCTCGAGCTCGGGAAGTTGATCGTGGATGCTGCAGTCGAAGCTGGAGTTCAGCATTTTGTATACAGTGGCATGGCATCTGCGGCCGAAACAACTGGCGGGAAGATTCCACTTGACGCATTCGACCGTAAGCTTTTTTCTTGACTCGTCTCTGCGATGTGTTTTAATTTGTGCTCCAGATAAACATGGGATCGGCGAATACGCTAAGTCAACCAATGCATTCAAGACCGTGGTAGTTCCAAGCGCTGGTTGGTACATGGAGAACTTCCTCATCCGAGATATAGCTCCTGTCTTTGGTGGATTCCCATACATTCCTTCCGAAACCGGCGAGCTCGTATTTAGGGCTCCACATTGGGGTGGCAAGGAGGATATTCCGTTCATTGCGATGGGGGATGACTTTGGGGACATTGTCCATGGAATCTTTTTGAATCCGGAGAAGTGGAACGGCAACTTGGTTCAGGGTGTTAGCAATATCAGCTCCTTGGAGGATGCGGTTCAAGCATTTGAGAAAGGTGTGTAAATTCAAACTACGCGATGGATACATTCTAACAATCTCGCAGCAACAGGAAAGAAGGCCCGATTTGAAGAGATTCCAAAGTGGCAGGATCTTGAAACATACGGTATGCGATCTCTGGAAACCGTAAAAGGAATGTTCGGCTTCTGCCAGGAATCTGGTGGTCGCTACTACGGAGTCCAGACCGAGAATTCTACTGCAGCTGAGTTGAAGAAGGCGGCTGCAGAGGCTCAAGGGAAGTCCGGAAATGAGACAACTCTTTTGACCCTGGAGGCTTGGTTTAAGCGAGAGTTCGGGAGCAAGTGAAGAAAAATTTCTGCTCCCATTGTGAATAAATTCGGTTGCTCTTCTCAAATGTTTGCTCTTCTCAAATGTCAACATGGCTTAATTTTATCCAAACCACCGTTATGGGGAGTTTTTCCTGTGATTCCGCATTTCGTATTGGAAGTTTAGAGGCGCAAGGGAGATAACAGGCAGCAAGGCTATTTTGAATTTGGAACATGACTGATAATAAGGTTCATCATGAAACGACTGCGATTAGGAATTATGCATGTGAGTTTATCACAATCACGTGATCCAACTAGGTACCCGTGTTCTCGACAGATAGGTATTCAGCGGCGCCTGAGGTGGGCAAAAGCTATGTCCAGCCTGTGCCAGTCGATGTGCCTGATGAATGGGAATGGTTGTGGCGATTTTGGGAATGAATTCAGAAGGGTTGGAGATGGATTTGGGAGAAGTGCAGATTGCTTGCCACAAATGGACCCCGTATCCTCGCGCAATTTCAACAGGGCGGGAGCCGTGAGACTTGATATTAGATCAGTTGAAACAAGCTGTATATAGAATTTGCCATTTTCGAGAGATACTGGAAATTGTTAACCCTTTCATGCTCTGCTGCAACGGCATGAACGATATCGCAGGCAGATGCGCGTCTTTGTCATTTTTCAGTCTTTGACTTGCCATACGTTGTGAAGTACCAGTCTTTGTCGGCTGGCTAGATGCGCTGAGTCTGAAATGACTTTGCGTCGCCTTGGATGTACAAGCGACAAAGATCGATTGATAAACCCCTCGAATTCAGCGCAATTTAAATTGCAGCTTGCTATATATCCCAATAGACCAATTTTTCCCGAACATCATAGCATGAACGAAGCTCTTATTAAGAAAGCAAGAAGAAACGCCCAGGAGCTGAAGAACCACTAGCCTTCATCCATCAGCGAGAGTACATAAAAAAGCATATATGTCTTCACCATAGCAACCGAACCACTGGGGGTATCAACAAAGTAAAGAAAAACAAAAAGAAAACGTCCTTTGCAAGGCACTATACACAGATAACTTGGTGATCACGTGACCACCGAGTGTGTATATTCGATTCTCTTTACGACGAGAGTCGTGAAGATTCTGCGGACGCCTACTGTGCTTTCGAATCTTCGGAATACAAACGTGCGACCGTTCAGTCGAACGAGCTTTCTAATGCTCTTGCTATTCTATCCGAGATGACTTGTTGGATGAAATATCTATACATGACAAGTGAAGATACACAACCAAGTAACCGCAATATGGTACAAAAGAAACCAAGAGCACAAACTCCTCATCAAACAACGCCCACGTTCACTCAAGAATATACATGTACCCCGTTTCCTACTCGCCAAACCACCTTTACCTGCCCCTTCCACTATCGTGCCTCCCCACCATATCGATACTCATCCCCGTAACGCCCCTACGCCCGTCTTCCCTGACCCCTCTCCCCAACCACCTCCTGATAACTAGGCGGCGCAACACCCCCACTCTCAACACCTTCCTCCCACCTCCCACTCACACACCTGCTCCCATCCAGCCCCTCACCCCTCTTCCTCCGTCCCGTAACCTTTGTCTTAACATTTCCCAGCGGTCCCCGGCTTGTCGTGGTCGTTAATTGATCCTCCCAGTCCTGCAACGCGGCTTTGCGCGCTTTCTTCTCGTCGCGGTGTTCTTTTATTTTGATGGCGCCTAGCCCGAGGGAGAGGATGAGGAGGGATGCCATTGATAGTGACGTTGTGTTGGTGTTGCTTAAGTGGTGAGGGCGATAAGGGTGATAATGGCGTGGGTGGCAGCACTGTGTTTGTGGGTCCTCTGGGGAGAAGAAGAAGGAGTTTTGCGGTTGGGTTTGGAGTAGAGGAGGGTCTTGTTGGTATTGGTGTTGATCGTTCTTGGTGTGGTAGAATGCAGTATTGGTGGTGGAGTGAAGTGTGCTGGGCCGTCTGCGACAGCACATGTTGGTTATATATTGATAATTATTCGCTGTTCTTGGTTTTCCGGAGTATGTCGCCGAAGGTGTGACTTGATGGAACGGGGCTGTGTAGATATGATTGGGGCTGGTGCATCGGATATTTGGAATTGATGCGATAAAAACCGGCGATGATATTTTCGCATATGCGAGGTACGAAGTGCGAATATGCGAAGTGTAACGCTATCGACAACAGATGACCGGATGGAATATATGTTGGAGCGGGAGAGGAGATGAGCGAGATGAGTGTGTTCGTGGAGTTGTAAATGCAAAACTCTCTGTACAAAAAAGTGAACTGCAGTACTCTCACATGGCCCTTAAGGTAGTTGTATTCTTGTAGCTATGCTTCGCATTCATCTATCTGTCTTAACGTCCTTTACCCCCCTCAATGCGCTTATCGTCTTACGCGTCTAGGAGTAAGAGGTAAGACTCGGACTCGCACTTCTCACTCGCTTAATCCCGCTTACTCCTTACTTAAACGCTTACTCGCTTAACATTTCTATATTAGTGTACTTACTACATTGCATTTAAGTAACTGCCTGCTAGAGGCGTACTAGCCGTAAGCAACTATAGTTCTATCTATCATTAGAGGGTAGGGAATACATTAATACAGCCCAAGGTCTAACTATCAGTTTTGACAACTATTATGGACGGAATCACAGTATATGTACTAGCTGAAGAGGCGAGCATTAAAGGGTATCAAGGTGCCAACGCTTCGCCATGTATTGGTTCAGGCGCTGATAAGGTAGCTCTGTGATCTTCGCGACTATCATGTATCGTTCTCTATCCAAGGAACAATGCGGAATATATGCCATACCAAGGTCGCTATACTCCCCCCTGTCTCGGTAATGCCGTTCGAGTACCTGTTTCTCCATTATTGATTTTGCTAACTTGGCATATTATCTAGCATCCTATGCCTTATCTCTGCATTAAGGGACCCGTTATTTCAGAGAGCCTCAGTAGTGACTCTAGATTTCCAACAATCCTTTGGGGGACTGAGACCTTCTCCCTGTCTCAAGCCATTCCACCTGGTTACTTTTATCAACATGGCACTCTACTATCGGATCCGATGTTTTCTGTTTACGACCAATATTCGTCCGGCTCTCCCATTAAGTTTGATAGCAAAGCCTGTACAGGTAACATATTCTTTCAAAGCTCATGATATGCACGCTAATTCCTCATGGCTTTGGGTTCAACACGAACTGTACTTTGATTACTGTATCTCCTACTTCTACAGTTTTCCAGCAGTTTATACGAGACCCTATTAGTGGAATAGTACCTGCTTTTCTAATCAACGCCTCGATGTATGGATATGGACCCGGAGATTCGGGAAACATGAATTCCACGGAGATGACACAATTTTGAGCGGCGGAACAAGTTGGCCGTCTTGACATCATTTATTTATTCACGTCAAACACTAGCCATACATCTGATGTGACGATTTACACCTGCTCCTTACATCCTGCACTCGTAGAGTACGATGTCTTGATCCAGAACGCTACCATTAAACTTCAGCAACCCGACTGGCAGCAGGACAAAGCACTGAGTAATGTGTGAGGATTGTTCCTTTGTCTCGTCTGATTGTAACTGTCACTTCTACCAGCAACCGTAATACTACATAACATAAGAAGAAAGAAAGTTATAGCCCCTCAAAACAGCTTTCCATCCCTCCGACTCTGGATTGCTGCTTAGATCACAAATGTGCGGCGCACCCTCAACAAGAGCAAGGCCAGCTACTATACCATTCTTCACAAGCGTCTCGTATGTTTGTTGCGATTGCTGCCATGGGATCAAGTCATCGTTTGTGCCATGTACCAGGAACGTTGGCGTTTTGTACTGTCCCCTCACGATTTGTGCGCGTGGACTAGCCCGGATGACTTCCTTCAGTTCCGGCTGCGGGAGTGCATTCCAGTCTCGCGAAGCCAGCTTGTTGGCCTTACTCCTGCTGGGAAGGCCACCGAGGATGACAGGCAGCGTCTGCGCTTTCCAGTTGATGTGCAACACGATGCGACAGCGGGGATCAGTACCTATCCGAGGATCGGAAAGCGGTTCCCATGCACCGACGAGGCCGTAGTTGGTGATTGGTTCATCTTGGATAGATTCAAGCACATCGTACTCCAACCCTGTGTCTTCAGCGCCATTGGGCTGGATAGGGTGCCTCCACCCTGGATAAAAGTGTCAATTCGTTACTTCTTCCAGTCGCAAAGAACACTAGTGAACTTACATTCATCTTCATAGTCTGTGGGGCAATAGAATGCCAGTATAGCCTCTGGGGGTCTCAATCCTTTCTGTGGCGCCGTCCACGCCAGGGACATGGCTAGCTGCCCACCGGACGACCACCCCACAACCACGACTCTCTCGCCGTCGATCTGCAACCCAGGTGGACAATTTGGCTTCGTGTGCGGCAAGACGTTCCTGGCCCAGTCTAACGCATCGCACACATCAACCATGGGACCCTCGGCGAGCGGGACTTCAGGGCATAGGCGATGATCAAGGCTGACTGGTAGAAAGCCTCGCTCAAGGAGCAATCGAGTTTGCGGTGGACGAATGTCTTTCCGCGAAAAGATGATATGACTACCCCCATGTATCATCAGAGCAACGGGCAGTTTCCTTGTTGGTGAATCAAGGGGGTAATACACATCAGCGTGTATCTCCAGGTCGCCGACTTTCTTATACACTACTGTCTCCAGCGCAGCCTTTGGCGATCTTTTCGTCTCTACGATCCCGTTGGTGGTTTCCGAAAGAGGAGCTTTGGGGAAGGCGCCTATCACTCGTACCGTCGCTGCCTCGGGTGTTTCCCCATCGGACCAAAGAACGCTTTGGAATCCAGCCGCTTTCATCAAGCGCTGCCACTCCAGCTCGTCGATTAAAGCATGGGTTCGACCATCTTCGAACAACCACCAGCCCTCGAAGAGACCGACGACAATATCCAACCAGAACATGTTCTTGGTGATCTCCACAAGCGTGAGTGCACCATCATCTCTCAGCATTTGTCTGAGATGTTTTAGAGAAACATCAAGGTTCCGAGTCGCATGGATGCAGTTCGTCGCAACGATGACGTGGTATTCGCCCTGGTGGGCTTCAACAGGTGGTTTCTCAATATCAAGAACTTCAAACGTCATCCCTTCAATGCCTTTGAACGTCTTCGTGGCGGCACCCACGAGTGA
This sequence comes from Periconia macrospinosa, assembly GCA_003073855.1. NCBI lineage: Eukaryota > Fungi > Ascomycota > Dothideomycetes > Pleosporales > Periconiaceae > Periconia > Periconia macrospinosa. The sequence goes on from KZ805469.1 coordinate 42,184, forward strand.
GGTGGAAATGTCGGTAAAGGTGTATTCAAACGGGATACCATGGGCTTGGAGATGGCTAATGAGATACTTTGTCGTGCCGCCGGTACCCGCTCCGACTTCAAGAATTTTGAACTTGCCGCTTCCGGCCGCGCTAGTGAATGCCTTGAGGAGGAAGTCTCCGAGGACGAGTGTGGGTGTTCGAAGTAGTGGCCAATTTGCGTACATATCCTCCAATGTATGCTTGGTCTCTCTGTCTCCGAACATGAGCTGTAGACCATTTGCCTCGCCCACGAGGCAGGAAGCCAGTTGAGCACCCATAACTCTGACGAGCTTGTGAACATTCGCGCTCTCCGGATATCGAGGAAGTATGGATTTATAGAGTTCCTCGGCAGGCGAAGTGTTGACTGGGACATTGGTTCGATAAAATGTACCATTGGCAGCGGAAATCAGGTGTGCATCTTCCAAAACACGGTAGAGCTGGCGTACAAGCTTTCTGTGAGCTGGTAGAGCCTTATCGTGTATGTCAGGCACTGCGACACCTGGCTGCACCGCTGCTATATCGCAATCGAGTTGAGCAAAAGCCTCGACGACATAAGCAAGGACGAGCTTCGCCTGATCGGGGTACACATTGGACCAGAATCCTGTAGCCTTGGTTCCCACTGCGAGCCGGTCATAGTTGAGTCTTACCTCGCGGAATGAATCGTAAGCTGATGGTATTAGAGGTCGAATTTTCGGTACCGCAGTGGTCTTGTCAGTTTCGCGTGGAAGCGCTGTTCCATTTGACGGAGGCACTGGAGTGGAAAGAAGCCCGCCATTGCTCGTACTGGGTGTGTCTTCGCCAGGAGTGCTGATTTCGCTTTCCTCCAAACCAACGCCTAATTTTGCGTCAACATGGGTGATGAACTCTTTCACGTTCGCGAAGAACAGGAAAGTTGTCAGATCAATGGTAAGTCCCAACACATTACGAATGTCATTGAGGATTTCAGTGGCCATGAGTGAATCAACGCCAAGATCCTCGAGAGACAAGGAGTCGTCTTGTAGTCGCTCAAGCGGCACGTCAGTGACCTCGTGGAGGACCTGGAGGACCCGCCCCCGCTCACTGGAAGACTGTTTAACCGGCGCCGTGGCGTGTGTAGTTGGATTCACCGTCACACCATTGCTCGTTGCGGGCACATCCGGTTCCTTTGTTGAAACACTACTCTTATTGACGCTCTTCAACATCCTAGCAAGGAGCGCTTGCGACATCTTCGAGAAACGGAAGCCAAAAGCCGCCATTACCATCCTCTTCGTTCTTGGATCAAAAATATATGCGTCAGCCGACGCGTCATTATCGTCATCCTGGGTCATGTTTGAGTAAACAATCCACTCTTTTGCGTCCGGATCGAAGCCATCGCCAATTTCGATGTGTTCAATCTTGTGACATACAAGGACATCTTCCAGGCTTGGATTATTGAAATAGTTTACCAAAAAGCCAGCGAACTGCATGAAACTGTCTGTCATGGGCGTGTCGGTAAGCCTCTGATCGGCAGGCTCCTCTGGATCTACTGGCATCACGACCTTGCCAGTGGCCTCAAACCCAACACATGAGACTTCTTTGATCCCACGGAAATTCTCGCCGTAGTGCACGATGTGGTTGAAAGCGCGATAGATATGGTTTCCAGACATTTTCTCCGCGTTAGGATGGGTCTTGATCTCCTCGCAACGACGCAAGCCTGTTAGAGATTCGAAGCGCTTGAAAGCTTGTGTGGCTTCTTTGTCATTGCGAGCCGTAAGATGCACACGTCCCGTTGACTGCTCGAAGGGCTCATTGCGCAGAGCACCCTTCGCTTGTGTGGTGATGGAAAATGACCAGGAAGGGTACGAAACATCTAGACGTTTCAAGCAGAGACGGATGTCGACATCTGTGTCGAGACCAATTGGAGACTTCATTGTAAGATCGTCGGTTTTTGGGATGTAGATGGTGCTTTGAGAGTCATCCGCGAGGAATAATGCAGCACGGGCGACGACTTCAAAGTAGAGCGACGCTGGTGCGAGTGACTGACCCGCCATGACGTGCCCTGCAAGCATGGACTTGAAACGATCGCTTTGTGGAGCAATTTCGAATACAGCTTCACTCTTACTATCGTCTGTAAAACAGAGGAAAGTCAGCAGCTCATATGTCGTGGCTTTCTCAACAGATGCTGCAACTTCCTCTTTCTGACTCGCGCGTCCAGTAAAGGGAAGCCAGTGGCGAGTTTTCTCGAATTGATATGGTGGCAGACTCAAGTATTGATATTGGCCTCTTTGTGTCCGATGAAATGGCCAATACTGCACGGAGTACCCAGCTTTCCAGAGATCGATTGTTACGCTGGTCAACGAGTCTTGTGCATTCGAAAACGTAATCTGAGGAGACAGCACGGTGTGCTCATGGTTGTTAGCAATACAGTTTCGAACCAGTTGACTAACGGAGGAACCACGGCCTGCCTCTAGCCAGGTAGCCTGAGGGAACTTTTGTACAAGTCGGCTCACCGCGTTCTGGAAAAAAACCGGGCGTCTCGTGTGGTGGGCCAGCAGGTTGTAGTCCGGACTCGATACGCTTTGGCCTTCGTCGCAAGTCTCGAGATGAATTGTCGGAGGGTTCCATTCAAGTGATTGAGCGAGACCCTGAAGGTAGGGCAACAGAGGCTCGGTGAACTGAGAGTGAAAGCCATGCGTGACTTGTATTCTCTTGGTACGGATGGAAGCCTTATACTGGGTATTGTTGGCGATCAACGAATCCAGCTCCTCGAGATGGCTACGCGAGCCAACTACGACATGACTCTTCGGACCATTGTAGCACGCAATATCTAAGCTATGGGCTTGGTCGCGAGCTTTGAGCGTATTCAGAAGCTCTGAAATGGTGGATTGGTCTGTTTGAAGGAACATCATCTCTCCGGATTCGGAACCCCAGTATTTTAGCATGATGGAAGCCCTTTCAGCAACCATTGTAAGTGCGTCCTCCAGCGACAAAACACCACAGATGCAAAGTGCGGTCAATTGACCGAAACTGTGTCCTACGACGGCGCTGATCTCAAGCCCAGAGTCCATCCAAGCTCGCGCAGAAGCATATTGAACAGCGAAAAGGGTCGAATGAAGAGCTATCAGACTTGAGATTGCTGTTCGTTGGAAAATTGCGGGATAGATTCCTTGGTAGCCTAGCTTAAGCAGAACAGCGTCACACGCGTCAAGATGATGGCGGAAGAGAGCTGAGCACTGGTAGATTGATTCAGAGAGACCAATGAAATCACTCTCTTGGCCTCCGAACACTAATATGACTGGGTTCGGCGTGGGAGTCGTCGTGATCTCCTTTCCGGAGGCTATCGACGCAACTTTTGATTCAAGCTCCGATATGTCGGAGACAGTTGTCGCTAAGATGGATGACAGGGAGTGATTCGCTCGATCGGCAAGGTTGAATGTCAAGTCGCCTAACTGGACCGTCGTCCCCTCCGCCTGCAGTTGTCGCAGCCATTTCGTGAGCTTTTGCGCATAAGCCAAAATGCTTTCGCTTGAGCCTGCAGAAATGATGAGGGGGTATTTGGCGAGTGGAGTCCGAGCTTTGGTCGAGTTCGTTTGGTACTCCCGGACCAGAACAGCTGAGTTGCTTCCAGCAGCGCCATAGCTATTCACCATGGCAATACGAGTTGGAGGGGCCCAGTCAATCGTACTCCTAGGTATCGCCATATGATCTGACCCATGTGCCGGGATTTTCGGGTTCAGCGTGGTGTGACTAGCCTGCTGGGGTATCTTTCCGTGTTGCATCATCAGAAGAACTTTGATGAGACCCGCAATTCCAGCGGTTGCCTCCGTGTGACCAATGTTTCCTTTTATAGATCCGAAATGGAGCAGATCTTGTCGTTCAGGACCAGCGAATGCGTCTCGAACGCTGCGATATTCGACAGGATCCCCCACACCTGTTCCAGTTCCATGCGTCTCCACATAGGACACAGTTCTAGAGTCGACGCCTGCAGCATCCATTACTTTCTGGTATAGATCGACCTGCGAACCCGAATGCGGAACCGTAATGTGACTGAGATTGTGGTTCTGGTTAGCTGCCGATCCCACAATTACACCTAAGATGTTATCATTCTCAGAGAGGGCGTCTTCTAGCCTCTTGAGAACAACGACACCCACACCTTCTCCACGGCAGTAACCGTCAGCATCAGCATCAAATGGCTTACACTGGCCGCTCGGGCTGAGAAAGCCAGCCGCATAGAGGTTCTGGTAGTCAAATGGACTAGTGATCATGTTCGTGCCTCCAGCTACAGCTCGAGAACATTCTCCGGACCAGATCGCCCGACAGGCAGTGTTAATAGCCACCAATGACGAAGAGCAAGCAGTGTCGATTGTCAAGGCTGGCCCAGTCCAACCAAAATAATGGCTCATACATCCGCTGATAAAGCAGCGAGAAGTTCCGAGGGTCGCGTATGCTGTTGCTGGATGGCACGAGACATTGTCGTAATAGTTGTTCATCACAGCACCGATATAGCATCCATAGTCTTGAGGTTGTTTGCTGGATCCCGCGCAGAAGTACCCAGCTGACTCCAGGGCTTCATACACCACTTCGAGTAATATGCGTTGCTATGGGTCCCAAGCAATTGCCTCGCGAGAGGATTTCTTGAAGAAACGGTGGTCGAATGCGTCTGGATCGCTGAGAAAATTGCCCCACCATTTCGTGTTTGCGTAATCACCAGTCTGAGGTAACCCGAGCCTGTCAACTGGGGCAGGTTGCGCCATCACTTTGCCAGACAACAGTAGCTGCCAAAGCTCATCGAGAGAGTTAGCTCCGGGAAAGCGACCGGCCATGCCGACAATGGCAATGGACTTTGGGGGATACTCAGATTGAGCGATCCCATTCACTGAAGGTGAATCACTAAGAAGAGTGGAGCCCGCCTCGCTGGTAGATACTTCCCCCAATGAGATTATTGTGAAACGTGAATCTGGAACGAGAGAGGTAGGCGCGTGGCTTCCAGCACCAACGAAAGCCGCAACTGGGCCAGCGTCTTCCGACAACTGAGCAGCCGCTGCCTGCACTGTGATATGCCAATTGACTGGCTTCGACAGTGTGTTCTCGAGTATATGACGGATCAATGTTCCCTCTCGGATTATTGTACTATCGACGGTAGACCTCACAGGAACTTGCAGCGCATCGGTCGTTGGCAACTCCATATCATCCCTACTCATCGCAAACTTTATTATCTTCTCTACCGTCGGCTCATGGACGCTGGAGTGGAAGCGACCCTTGACATGAACAGTGGTCACGCGGTATCCGCGCACACGGCAGCTATTGCTTAGGTCTGCGATGTCTGATTGTTTTGCGGTAACTGTTACACTCGTCGGGTCATTGATGCTCGCGATATATGCCTGTACGTCGAATGTAAGTTTTCAAATCGGAAGGTCAAGACATTATAACCTACATCTGCGAACTGCTGAACCAGCTCAGCAACTTCTTCCTTGCCGTTTGTGTTACCCTCTTTCCAACGAACAGCAATGCATGCGCTGCCTGGGGAAGTTGTGCCAAGGCCTCCATCTTGGTCAACATAGGCACCGATACAGACGGCCAGACGCAGGATAGTGCCAGCTACGGCGCCTATTTCGGCCTCATTGCGAGCATTAGCAACGATGAGTGCACCAAGGAAGCCAATGCAGAAGCCCTGGACCCCAGCTTTTTGAAGTCCAGCTAGAACCCGCAGGTGAGGATGCTTCACTCCAAGTCCGGTAATGTAGCGAGTGTATTGAGTGATCTGTAAGATGACTGTTACAGGAACCGCGAGAAGGTTTGGAACACTGCTGCTTCGATGAGGAAACTCCCCACCATGGGAAATCCAATGCTGGAGATCGCTCAGATACTTTGCTCCTTGGACTTCGTCCAGTTCCGGATCAAAGTTGGCCAGTGCTCTCCAGAATTGTGGAAGATTCTCGATTGCGGCCACGAGGCTTGACAAGGACTGGTTCTTAACAAGCTCATCTCGCAGATTTGCTAAAACGATTTTAGGAGGAAGTTCCATCTGAGGCCCAAAAATGAGCAAGGACGGCAGAGGATTTGTTGAACCCATATCGAAATTCTTCAGAGTGTGACTTGGACAGTAATGGACAGTGAAAGATGTATGAGAACTTGAGAACTTGAGGTGTTGATCTCCTGGATCATCGATCAGGATGCTAACGTCGTAGAAGAAGGGTCTTATATCATTCCCAGACAATGTGATAAGCTGTCTGACCAATTTCCATAGTAGAGCAGTCATTCGTACCCCCTCAAGCGGTGTAAGTAGGCGACTGATAGGTGCCCACGCCTTTTTGTGGAGAACCATCACATCGAACTCACCCCATAGAAACCAACCGCTTCATACATAGCTCAGCTATACTCTCTACATCCCTAGTCGAACAATTGATGCACTAGCTTACCTAGGTAGAGAGTACATATTTAGTACCGATTTTCCCATAATACTTACCGCTTCACACTCTATCGCGATTGCACTGGATATTTCAGAGACCCTCGGCATCTTGATTTCACACCTAAATGCGCTGTGCATGGCTTCAAAAAGTCTCCGAGGAAGTTGAGATTTTCCTTACCACTGCGCCCAGTATTGGTTCACGGATAGCGAGCTATGCGGTCGCTCCGGTCAGCAGGTCAGACTTGTGGTTATTGCCAACCAGACAGTGATCATCCAGACTTATGTTCCAATTTCCAGAGAGCCAGTGTAGCATTGGAAATATGAACAAGAACTTTGAAACCTTGCGTAGGATGTTGATGGTTAGATTACGCCCACTGAAGAGTTGGTTATATTACGCCCACTGAAGCGTTAGTTAGATTACGCCCACTGGTATGTTGTTACACATGCCAAAATGATACCTTTGTTGCGCAATCCAAGGACTGCAAAGCGTCAGCGACACAGCTAAGCTGCCACCGAGTCAGGCGCAATATCTACACTCAGCCCACGCAATTTCGGAATTACAGGCCAAAACGTTCTTATAACCCATTTCAGTAGGTTGCAGAACTAGTGCAACTCGGCTCCGACGTGGTGATCGGTGTAAGCGCCAATAAGAGCAGACTGGAAAATGCACGTGATCGGATAGACGTGCATCCGTGCCGACAGAGAGCATCATACAATCTTTCACGAAGTGCTCAACTCCAATTCCACCGCAAGGGAAGACAATCGAACGTCTTGCCGATGACGCGCAGATGGTAGTTATGGCTAGCACTCTCACAGCCGCCGCAGCACTTGAGATAATCCATTTCTGGCTTCTGCCTCAACCAGAACCCGGCATATGCGGATATATTCAGGCTTGGCCGCAATTTGGAGAGCGTGGAGAAGTCATGGCAATGTGGGGGCAATGAGTTCCAAAGGTATTCGGGGGATGGCATGGCATGCTTTCTCTGAATAGTAATACGATTAGTTCGTGTTCAATCCGCAGCGGTGATCGGCACGGGCCGCGCAGAACCGAGCTATCCGAGCATCCCGTTTAGTCTAGCCTGCCCATCGTTGCTATAAACATCTGCGCGAAGATGCCGGTCTCTCCGAGATACTGCAGCATGAACAGGCTTTCCAACATGTACATGCGTACTCACCGATTTTCGGATGTTCACAGCCAGCCTGGCACTCTTGGGTCTCTCGTTCTCCTTAATCCTGTTTGGAACCAATGTGGCCCCCACAGCTGCACCAACACAGGCAATCGAACCACTTTCGGATGTCAAGCGCCTCGCTCACCGTTGGAAAAATGGGTTTGACTGGCGAACCACTGAAGCACACCTGAATGAATTCCCTCAATAACATCACGCACCATCGAGATTGAGAGCTTTTGGCCAACAAGACTTGCACTTCATTCATCAACCAAGCCAATCCAAGAACGCAATCCCTCTCCTCTTTGTCCATGGGTTGCCAGGCAGCTTTATTGAGGTTACTTGTGTACTGCTTCAGCTGGTCCAAATTTCACTGCCTATGTGGCGTTGAAGCCCTATGTTTTGTGTTCACTACGCTGCTCTAACGACTGGCGTTGAAGCCCTATGTTCCGTGCTCACTATGCTACTCTAACGACTGGTGGTGTCGAGATGAACCTCCAGCAACCCAACACCTAGAGGGTTCGGCCATGCCTTTACAATAGTCAGCCGCGGGTCAGCCTGCCTCAGCAGGCCTCCAAACTCCTTCTCCGTACGCTGCTTCGCTCCTAGCGTAACCATCATGCAAATGTCAACCTGCCGCAAATGGTGCTCTTCATGGCGCGTTGTAGTCCCGCTCTCGGGCATTATAACATCGTTGATGAGCAGTGGTGTGCCTCTTTTACATTTCTCGAGCGCCGGAACAATAGCTTGTATTATCTTGACACAATCGGCGTCGTTATTGTTGTGCAGACACTGTCGGAGAAGATAGGCGTCAGCGTCAGATACCGGCTGACTATCGAAGAAGTTGTGCTGTTGGAACGTGACACGCCCGTTCAGATCTTGAATCGTTTCTTGAGACTGCGCGAGCATCTTTGGGGAGATGTCCTGTACCACAAACCGCAGGGACTTGAATTGCTAAACGGAAACGTCAACATTTGGAGAGTCATGACTAGAGAGGACCAACTCACACGCGCAAGTCCGATCGAGATGTGGCCGCTTCCTCCCCCAACATCCACAATTTTTCCATCTTTCAGTGATTCCCATGGGAAGGTATCTCGAAGCTCCGAGACCTGTCGATCCACTATTGCAGTCAGCGACCTCATGTCTGGTGAAAGTAACGAAGGTGGACCACTTACGTTGAGACCAGCCGCTCATTGCCTGCGCAAAACGTGCCGCCTTGGACGGTTGCTGCTCATAGTACTTGTACATACTCGTACCGTATGCTGTCGAAAAGGGAGAGATCTCTTGGCTGTACGCGCTAGGCGATTGTTCAATCGTGGCGGTGGTCGCGGATACTGCCTTGAGCATATCATCCATTCTACAGACGGCGCTCTTCGTTAGCCATTCTGTGCACTTGTGGTGTACCATCCAACACTTACTGCATATCTGCTGTTGCATGGAATGCCTTGTCTGTGGCCAATAATGCCGAAGCAGCTGTATGTTGAAAGCTATCGCCATCTCCAGGTACTTGTTGAAAGATGCGGTGCGTTGCCAGCAACCTCATGATCCTTGCCGTACGGTCAGGATCCATTCCAGCTTTTTCCGCAATTTCTTCGACGCTGGCACTTGGTTTGCTGGATCCGTTCGCTATGCCTTGCGTGTCGGATTTCCGGCCACTTTCTGAGAGGGGAACATGGCTGAAGAACCCACGACTAAGGGCAACCTGAAGAGCTGCTAGATCATAGTGCGAGAAGGAGAATGACCGCAGAGTGTTTTCTGGTCCATTCACCAGACGAAGTAAGTCAAGCGCAGCATCATTTAGCGGTGCGCGCAAGGCCTCATACTCGGCAGTCTTTGGTACTGCAGTAGAACCCGCATCAAACGTAGGATTAGGCTGGGAGGAAGTGCTCAGGTATTCGGATATCTTTGCCGATAGAACAGAGATCTGGCTTGCCAAAGAGCCAATCGAAGCGACTTCAGACTCCGGTGAAGACATGTGTCCTACCTTGCGGAATAGTTCAAAGAAGATGTCCAGAGCTGCTAAATATTGCGAGAACAGTCTTTTAAATCTCACACTGTTCGTTCTCTAACTGCCAACTCTACCCCCACAGTAACGTCCTCTATTGCTAAGCAGCCTTATCGCCATAGTGGTGTGCAACAGGATTGTGGACATAGGCTAAATCGCATGCATTAACCCTAACCCTAAAGCAAGGCTCATGCATGCGAATTACATGCATGACTCAGCTGAGACCTCGTATTCCACTGCCTTATGCTTACGCCGTTATGCTGAAGTAGTACAAAAATAAGGAAAATCAGACCACACGGCATGGTATGGTGCCGAATTCGGGCGGTTAAGCATGGCATACAGGGAGGTGACAAGTGGGGAGGTGACGTTTCGGGAGGACTAACAGTTTCTGCGAATTAGAGGTTCTGGGACTTTTATCCGCTATGTATAGTTTGTGAATATCGCTTAGTACACTATTTACCTGACCTGTCACCCCCCGGCGTGTCAACCTTCTATAGGATATGCTTATGTTAATACCGCTAGTTTGTAGATTAGTAAAAAGCTTAATTAATTGCTTTTATACAGTGAGGTGGCACACCGGGAAGATACATATCGCTTGAAGCGTTGTCCGGTACATCAGATTTACGTAGACTGTATGCTACACTATCTACCCGAAATGTATATTCCCGGCATGTCACCTCCCTGTACTAACACATCATGAACATTACTAAGCCCTCTACATAAGCACCTATTAACATGTCGTAGTATCTCTCACGCTTTAAACATTCTCTGTAAACCTTGATGGCTGATGCTTATAAAGTAGAAAGTTACCGTTTTAAAGGGGGTATTAGACATTGGCATTATAAAGTATATGTAATGGTAACCCTAGTCTACATCGTTCGGTGTTGGATTATCCTCTGGAGGTATCTTACTGCATGAAAATAGTGAGAAAGTAGTGCCATCTATGCTACACTAGATCGCTTGTGAGTCGTAAATCTAAAATGCTACCCCCTTATAAAATTGCATGATTGATTACATCCTAGCTATCTATTTCGGTATGCTAGCACCTTCCTCATTGCTTGCTCATGAATGAGAAATGGACAGATGTGGCCATAGGAATCATCCTTCTAACGAACAGTGAACACCATTCAATCCAACCAGCCATCGCCTCTTATCCCAAGTCGTGCCGGTGGTAGACTGGCCTAATGCTCTTAAAACATTATCTAGCGCGTTGTCGGACATATTGCAAAGCTCAGCAGCCGTAGTTGGAAGATCTTTGATGTCGACTTTTTCGTATATGGACGGAGTTGAGCAAGAGTTAAATTCCGTCCTTGGAGATGGGAATTATGAACGCGCGCGGCAGAATCATGCTCGCTGTTAACAATAGCGGGTTAGTGGATAAGCATAACATCTAAGTAGTATTTACTTACTTTGCTAGAAAACTGTCGTGATATCTGTGCGAAGTTGCTGGTTCTGCTGCAGCAGCGTGTGCAGCATTTGCAGCGTCTGCTCCCTCCTGAGACTGCATCATATACTGCCGCACCTCCCGGTCCTGCTGCATCTGCTGCTCCATCAGCCGGTCCATCTGCTGCTCCATTCGCTCCATCCGCTGGTTCATCCGCTGCTCCATCCGGTGCATCTCTTGTATGATTGCTGTGGATTCAGCAGCGGGAGGAAGATTCTCGAAACTTGCGAAATCAGCAGCGAGTCCGTGGAGTTGTTGTGTTATGCGCGCGAAATTTGGTGGTTCGCCGAGCTGAGGTCCATCCGGAGGCGGATTATCATCTGCCATAGCTTCCCGGTGTAGTAGTGATTTTGTAAAAGAAAAACTCGAGGAGTTGCGGTTGACGTTGTTGGTGTGTACGTTGATGCAAGTAAAAGTTCAAATGGTAGTAGGGCTTTGCCTGCTGGAGAAATTATACACAATGGGCGCAGGTGCAGCGCGGGTACCTGCATTGAATCCCAAAGGGGAAGTGCGAAAAATCACTAACTCTATTGACTTGTTGGGCGGCCAACAGAAAAATTGACATTTTCGCTAACTAATGTCGACCGATTGTAGCCTTGTGCGCCCTCGTCCAACCCACACTAACGCATCGTCCTTCCGTTGTTTTGCAGAGATGTTTGTTTACCTTCTACTTTTAATTAGGTTGCTTTCCTTATGTTTGTAGCCTTAATCCACTCAAATCCTTCCACCCAAAAATGCATCTTGTCATCTCTACAGCGGTATTTCCATTCATTCCCAAATTTCCGTGCTTCAATAATAGTAGCTTTGTAAGGTGGTTTATCGCTCTCCTTCAATACCCACACAACATCGCCTTCGAAGAAATCTTGCGGGTACGACTGCTGATGCATGAGTGCAGAACTCCCGATATCCTTGAAATGCTGTGATTGAATTTCAGGGATTGAACGAGTAGGCGTGACTGGAAACTCGGCAACTGAAGAACGGGATATGTCAGTCCGCTTGTTGCATGAAACAGATAATTTTCGTCTTGCTTACCACCTGTGTCTCTCAAGCAAAGCAATCGCCAATCCCCACCTTTCTGGATATCGTTCATCACCGGCCCGGCCGCCGTGATGAAAGCAACCTGAGTGTTTTCGGAAGCTGCGACGACGTGACCATAAACCTCCTTGGTCTCCGAGTCGATGACCAACGTCCCGCAATCGCCCATTTGTATCACTCCATCGTAGATGAACTTGTACACCAGCTGCAGAGAGTTGCTGTTCGTAAAGCTCATGTACAATGGCAAGTCGAAGAGATAACCGTGTACGGAGCCACGAGAGGTGATGGCGGTGATATTTGCACGTTGAGCTTGTGCGACCGCAATTGTAGCGTCCACGTCTTGTCTAGAGCTTCTGACTTCCGTTAAAAAATCTATCACTCTTGGATGGGTGACGGACACCACTACACAGTCATGGACTGTGGACGTTGGCGATACGGTTCCTAATGGCTCTAAACGATCGATGGGTACATGGTCGACTGGATGTGTGTCTGTATTCGTCGGCATGTCAGTATTCATCGAAGAACGGTCTGAGCTCATTGGTGGTACTAGAATATGTTGTTGGGTGTCGTTTATTCGCGGAGATTGATCGCGTGGTCCCGAGGTGACCGATGACCTGAAAGATAAGTGCTCTGAGTCTGAGGATTCCGGCGGTGTACGACTATATTGGGATAGAGTTTCCATTTGCGCTTCGTCATCACTATCGCTGTCGCTATTAAAGGGCAAGTCGAAAGTCTCTTGGGTATCGAGTGGGGGCTTAGCATCGGAGACCACATCTGGGAAAGCGTGTGCGGCAGTGATGTATCCATAGCCGTCGCCGTTGTATACCGCATTGGCCGTTGCTGGTCGCACCGATGTCTCACTGTGTTTGATATATGTCGGCATTCCAATTGTTCGGAGTCGCTCATCGGGATCGAAGTAGACCTCGAAGGATGGGTGGGGGGGGTAGAGGTTGAGGAAGAGATAGATTCTCCATCGCGACAGGGTTAACTCGACCGGAAGGCAGATAGCGAAGAGGCAATAGCTCGAAGTATTGGTAGTTCTTGAAGAAGTCGCTCAATTCGATGACTTTCTTGGCTTCGTTGCGGGAAGCTTCGTCTTCACTACTGATGACGATTATTGGTTTGGCCTTGCGCGGAGACTTCCCTATCATATAAGGCCAGACTAGAGGTTTCCAGTTAGATTCCCTGAGTAGAGGCGACGCCCCGAACTCTTCGTAGATTTTAGGTTCCAGAACCTTGTAGTCTTCACCCACTTGACCTTTAACTTCCCAGCACAAATACTGAACGAATTTCCCTATCCACCAAGATTGCACAGTGTAGTCGATTTTCACAGGATGATCTTCGTCGACGCAATCTTCAAAATTCTTACGCTGCCGTTGCGAGGCCATCTCGATATGCTTAGATCGTAGTTTGTTCGTCGCATGTGTTGATTAGAATCGCATTCGTGAGGTCGCGGGATTCACAGTATGGATGGGAAAAGATGTCAAAAGAGAGGAGTGTTTCGCATTCTCTTTACATGGCGGGGAATCGAACATATCGCTGCCAGGTTTACAGCTACGAACGAGTTTATCGTAGGACACGCAGCTGCAATCAATTTAAATGCTGGGAAGCGATTCGTAGCCTCGAGAATGAGGCGTTCCGAATGCGCTTCCTGCACCGGTTTCACCACGCCGAGGGCTGAGGTCTAGCGGCAATATGCGGATTTTGATTGGTCAACACCTGCCATACGTCTTCAGCTCACTGCAACAGCATCTGGATATGGGGCAGTGCAACACCATCATCTTTGCCCAGTTGCGCGCCTGGCATATGTGCAACGTGTCTATGTGTAAATACGTAAGAACCTTAAAATCCGCATTATACTGCTCATGCCCAGGTAGGATCTGTGATATCGCACCTAAAAATGACACTTGACCGGAGTGCCAATCAAAATCCCGTCCCGGACAATATCAGAACTAATATCATCAAAGGACTTTGGCAGTGGAACACGACATTGATACCGCAAACAGCTGAGGAAACGTGGGATACATACTTTCATTATTACGCCAGTAAATGTAAAACATGGATAGAATATGGCCACGGAGAATACACGTTCGTAAGAAAGGACAAGGACATCACCGCGATCGCAAAAAAGCTCGAAGACGGCACCTCCAAGGCAGAGATCAAGCGATGGCTTCTCTTAAAGAACACTCAGGAGAGATTGGAAGACGTCAAGGAGCGAATGGCGGAGGGTTCGGTAAGGCTCGTCGTTCGCTTGACCACAATGGTCGACATTGGGTACCTCCCAGGCACCAATGCGCACATTTCCCTTCCATGGGATTCTGAGCAGACAGACCTGAAAACATTACTGGCGACATATTTTAAAGGGAGTAGTACCGACTCGGAGAAAATCAAGTTTGAAACAGAAATGACGGCATTCAATATTACACGATACACCGGGCTCAAAATTCGATGGACTGACAACCTCGCCGACCACTTGCGCCTGATAGAAAACGACAAGGAGTTATGTATATTCCACCATATAACATTTCTCAAACGGCAAATAGACAGGTATGTCACCTTGTCTAATTTCCACATGTACTCCATCTAACTTCCCATAGCCCCATCTTCCCCGCCTACCTCGCAAAGGAAACCCTCCAGACCCTCGCCCTCCTCTTCCCCCGCTACGACCGCGACACCGAAAAATGGCTTAAACCCAAACTCTCAACGTCCGGGGATGCAGCACGCCTCGACAAAGAACTCCTCTCCTGTGACCGCGTCATGCCCGAGGACCGGCGCGCCGAAAAGTTCAAATTCTGGCGCGAGGAGCTCATCACACTGAAGGAGAAGTTCGATACGCCGCGACCCACATCAATTGTGCAGTTTTGGTATGATCGCAGGAATAAAGTGCAGTGGTATACGTTTTGGATTGCTGTGCTGGTATTGGTTCTTACTGTTTTCTTTGGGTTGGTGCAGAGTCTCGAGGGCGCGCTGCAGGTGTATAAGGCGTATCATCCCATGGCGAGTTGACGTGTTGGCAAAGTATAAGAATGGATGCCCCTACAGTTCTTCACTTGAGGTTTCAATAGATGGGAAGACCAAGTGGAAAATTGCATCCGCGATTACGTCCGGGAAGTATCGGTTACAAGGCTCGCAAAAACTCCATGTCCCATGAGCGTTTGGCATGGGGTCAAGTCTTTCGCTTGGATGCGGGGTACAACTTGCCGATTTCGCTAGTGACTGTAACAGTATGAAGCTACGGGGTGTATCTGCATCGGGTCGTACGCAGTAGTACACGCATTAGTATGTCAAATTACAGTCAGCTACTCGCTCTATCTCCATTGTATTATTCGTTGCCTAGAGAAATGCAACTACAGGGGTACGACCCGATGCAGATACACCCTGTAATACATCTGTGGATTCTGTGCTACTGGACTCTAGTATAGCTCATGATCCTTATTATCTTTTGGTTCTTCATCCGTGGCACTTTGGCGCTTTCGGGTGCGTTTTTGTTGCTCACTGTCCTCCACGCCGCTCTCTACAGTGCCGTCTGCTGTTTTCCGCTTTCGACTACGTTTGCCTTTACCTTTCTCCTTAGCAGCGTCTTGCTTACCTCGTTTCTCCCTTACCGCTATTAGGTCTTTATAGCTCATAACTTTTGCTATTCCTAGAACTACTAACTTAGTTAAACGTTAAACCTTAGCTTTATTATGAATTATTATTATAAGTTAGATCTAATTTTGCTGTAGGGCGCCCTTAGTAAATAATGCTTAAGTAGCTTTTGCAAGTTTCTATAGATGTCTATAGAGACGCTGCTTACTAGCCGTATTTAGACTGCTAGTATCCTGCTTTAAAATAATATCCTATAGTAATAAGAGACCCTCTACTAACACTAGTGTTATAGGTAATTATTATAAAGCGCTTCTTGTCTCGTTAAGAGAAACAGCAGTTAGTTTAAGGTGACCTTTTTTATTAATTTAAGGGGTGGCAGTCGGTTCAGCGGGCTTCACTCTATCTGGATTAAATGGATACAAACCAGTCGCAGCGAAGCCAGCTTTGATATTCTTAGGGGTATAGATAATGAATTAGGTAGGTAGGTAGGTAGGGATGATTAATTAGGTATGCAAATTCTGTATTAGATGTATACATGTATGTGATGGACGACTCGACGGCGCACTGCGAACCCTTCTGTGTGCAATGTATGAAGATGGTGAGGGTGAGGGTGAGGGTGAGGGTGGTGAGGAGGTAGGCGCGTAGATGGATGGATGGATGGATGGGGGTAGGGGAGGGTAATGGGGAGAGGTGCGCGCGCGTGAGTGTGTGGTGGGTGTTGTGGTGAGGGGGGTGGTGTTAGAGAGAGAGAGACAGATAGAGTAGAGAGATGACTCTGAAGTGCGGGCGTGCATGGAATTTTAGAATAATAAGCCTTTTCTAAACACTGCATGCAAGTTAGAAAAAAGGTCATTGTCATGAATACGGTAAGAACAAACGTCTCTCAAAAAAGAAATCAACCCGGATAATACAAAAACCAAAGACATGACATGACGTTCACGTAACGATCCGAAAAGTCCAACCCAACAAAATTTCAAGCATGCTCTCTATGCTCCGAGCCCTCAACCTTCCCCATGGCCTCCTCGACCTCGTTCCTCGCAGCCTCATCCGCGAGCGCGCGTCGCGGCATCCACCCCGCCGAGCGCCTCGGCGTCGTCTCCTCCAACATGACATCAATCTGCTCCAACGACAAACCCCTCGTCTCGGGGACCAAGAAATACGCAAAAACCACGCACAGCGAGCACGTGGCGCCCCACAGGAAGAAGACTTTTGATTTGAGGTTTCCCTTGTCCTTGTCGACCATGTAGGGCGTCATGTAGCCGATGACCAGGTTCCACAGCCAATTCGAAGCGGTGGACAGCGCGATGCCCTTTGCGCGGATGGGGAGGGGGAAGATTTCGCTGACGACGACCCACGCCGCGGGGCCCCAGGTGGTTGCGAAGAAGAAGATGTAGATGCAGGTGAAGATGATGAGGCAGTAGCTTGCGGCGGCGGAGCCCTCGGAGACGGTGCCGACGATGGCGATGATGAACTCGCAGATGAGCATGCCCGTGGCGCCGTAGATGAGGAGCATGCGGCGCCCGAGTTTCTCGATGATCCAGAGGGAGAGGGGTGTGGAGCCCACGTTGACGGCGGTTGTGATCATGGAGATGACGAAGCTGTTTTTGAGGCCGATTTGTTGGAAGAAGGTTGTGCCGTAGTAGAAGACTGGTGGGGTAATGTGAGTTTGGAAGTTGAGCGGGTAAAGGAGTTGAGCTTACTGAAGTTGACGCCCGTCCACTGCTGCATCATTTGGAGAGCCATGCCGAGGACCACACGGCGCAGGTTACCAGACGGTTTCCAACCACCGCGAAAACAATCCAGCCACCCCGACGCCATTTCCTGCATCTCATGTCGGTAGTTTGCGAGAATTTCCGCCATCTCATCTGTGATTTCCTGTGAGTCGACAGGATGCCCGCGGAGCGTGGCCAGCGATTTGCGAGCTAAATCGAGCTTTCCAACTTTGATGTAGTATCGGGGAGATTCTGGGAGAAACACCAGTCCTCCACCGAGAATGATGGCCCATAGGAACTGGATATCGATAGGGATGCGGTATGAGCCAGAGTCCATGCGTCCCTGCGACGTCTGATCGACCACCGCAGCAAGAAGAAGGCCGATGGTGATGAACAACTGGTATCCGCTCAAGATGCTTCCTCGCACAGCTTTCGGCGCTACTTCGCCTAGATACGTGAGAATAACGGCACTCACAAACCCTACACCGAAACCTGCGATGAGACGACCGGGGACGAGGAGGCCGACCGAGGTGGATGCAACTTGCAAGACTACTCCGCCCGCGAAGATGATGCATCCGGCGATGATGGTTTTACGGCGACCAATCCAGTCGGCAACGGAACCCGCGAAAAGAGCGCCGAAAAATGTGCCTGCAGAAAGAATAGAAACTATGAGGGCTTTCTGCCAAGTTGTGTATAGATGGCCATTATACGCATCTTCGCTGTTAGAGGGGCCTGGGATTCAACGTTAGCTGGTGCAATATTCCCTGGCACCTCCGTGTATAGCAATCCTCACCTCCGAATTCTTGCTTAAAGAAATCCATCGCCAACACTCCGCTAATATATCCAGAGTCATATCCGAATAGAATTCCACCAAAAGCCGCGAACGCGCACATCAAATATCCACGCAGCGTAACGTGTGCTTCAACAGCAGGGAGTTCATCACTGCCACGTTTGGAGGTCAAGGTCCACCAAGGCATTCTGGAAAGAGTTTAGAAGGTTTGGCGAACGTAATGTGGGATTTTCATGTAAGGGAGGAGTAAATTGCACTCTATGTAGCGATCAAGGAATGAACACACACCAGTATATATGCATCGTCCATCCATTCCCGCAAAAGATTATGTGTCGAAATGCCGTGCGGACGACAAGTGAACGCCGAATGCAGCCAGAGACATGTCCGCGTGAGCAATCGTCGTTATGTCTGTGACGTGTGGAGAATAAAGGTGGGTGGCCGACCGTGAGAGTCGCGGTTGCCGCATTGGGACATATTTGGAATGCTTCGCGCTGGTTCCGGCTGCCTTCACGATGTTGGCTTAGCGCATTCGCCTGCACACGCCGTCTAACGTGGTTCATGCACAGGGGAAAAGTTCGACATGCAGTGGAGCACAGTATATTGAATTAATATCTTCCATCCAGGTTTTATAAGTGACAGAGTTTCTCATTCCCGTTGCGCTGCAGAGACGTGTGCGCCCGACTAATCTTTGGTAGGTGAAACCATAACCCTCACTCCTTTTGACTCGAAGCGCACATGGGGGATGAAGTAATCATGCCCCATCTCGACATCGGTGATGTCGGTCTCGAAAAGCTCGTATTTGTAGCCGCGGAACATCATGCCGAGGACCAGATAAAGTTCCGTCCACGCCAAACTATTGCACGCGCAAAGGTCAAGTCAGTAGCTATTCTTCTGGTACATAATTCAGATAAAAGGTGAAGACTCACTTTATTCCCAGACAGCTCCTTGTCCCTCTTCCAAAACTAACCATGAACTTCTCCAATGGCGTCCCATCCGCTGTTTTCGCGTCACCCAACCAGCGCTCCGGCCTGAACTCCCTTGAGTTTGGAAAGATCTCCTCGTCATGGCTCAGATCCGGGATGCTCATACTCAAACAAGTCCTCGCAGGGATAACCCATTCCTTGTAAATGACGGGTTCACTATGGGTGCGCGGATTGCGAGCGCTAAGTCCGTAGCTAAGGCGCGTAGCTTCCATAATGCAAGCCTTGAGGTAAGGAAGCTGCTCGAGCTTTTGTAGGTCTAGGGCGGAACTGTTTGGGAACGCAGCGACTAGATCATCATGAAGGCGTGTGTATATGCGGGGAGTGTTGATGATGTGGTACGAGGCTACGACAAGGGCATATGCGGTAGTCTCGACGCCTCCACCTACGACGATTTGTGCTTCATCTTCAAGGCGCCGCTGGGTTTTGTCTTCGGGTGGAAGGTGTTTGGACTCCAGAATCTCGTGGAATATCGTTTTGGGGGCGTCGTTTGTTTTAATATCGGTTCCTTTGAGGGTTTGGGCTATGAGCTCTGCATTTTGCTGGGATGAGAGATACAGGTTAGCGCGGGTCCCAGCGTGGAGGGACCAATGGCACTTACTCTTCTGAAATCTATCAATGGTTTCGCGTCTGGTTGAAGCCATTCCACAATTTTGTCGGGGATCTTGTTCATGAGCGGAAGAATGAAGGGCCATTGGCTTGCAACGTGACCGGTAGTGCCCATATTCTTGAAGGCCTCGTGGAAAGAAGCGAATTGTGGGCTCTTGAGCTGGCCCTGATTGAAGCCGAAGAAGTAATCCATGATGATGTCCCCGGTCAAAGCAGGGAAGGCATTGGAAAGATTGATGGGCTCCTTACGAGCCTCAAACTCTCTCATGCGACCCTCGAATGTATCCACATGGCGGTGGATGATGTGAATAAAGTCCAAGATGGATCGCCTCGAGAATCTGGTCAAGTCAGATGTCGTGCGCTTTGAGTATAGACTAGACTAGTGTGACACATACAGCGGAAGCAGGGCAGCCCTGCGGCGCTTGTGCACCAGACCATGCACGGTTGGCAAGATACCTTCCTCTGATCCGAATTTCTTGTTCCACCCTTCCTTGTCCAGATAGGCGTTTCTGGGGTACACGGATTCGAAAAAGTGGGAATCCCGGATATGGATTTCGTCGGGGGTTACTCGCAGAACAGGGCCTTTTGTTCAATTCAGTAGACGCTTGCAGGGGGATCTGTGAGTAAGTAATGACATACCATACTTGTCATGGAGTTCAGATATCTTTGTAGAAAACTGGCCGCGCTGAATGATCTCGTAGTAGGCCTCGTACCAGGATGTAGCCGCAGCGAACCGAGGGCCCGGAAAGGCGGCTAGGGGATGGAAGAACAGGCGATAAGCGACCAAGGCCAGCCAGTAGAGGACAAAAGCGCCGGCCGCCACGAAGGGGGCCACGGGCAGGCGGTGTTGTTGTGTGACGGGCTCTTCCATTGCGGACAATGGTTTGGATGCCTTTCTCTAACTAAGTTGCAGCTTTCCAGAAAGTGGACACGGAGCAGGACCGCCCCTCGTAAAGTACCAGATGGGCCCGCGGCACCGAAGATGCAAGCACGGGGTATTGCCCACGCTGGTTTGGCCATGCTCGACGGTTGTTTGCTGCCGCCCATCCTTTGGGAGTAGCGCTAGCATTTCCTCTCCCCCCTCGGCTAGGCTAGCAGCAAGACGGCATGTTCGTATAAACTTCCAAGAACGCCACGGGTAACTTGTGTGGATGCGGTAATTATTTGGCGAGTGGTAGCCGCGGAGGCGGTTCGTATGCGCATGTGCGGCGGGGGCAGAGTCGAACGGCAGGACAGATGCCCTGCCTATTTAGGTAGGTTCATCTACGCTGTTCGATCTCAAAGAACATCCGCGGGGCTTCTTCCAAGGTGTAACATGCAATTTATAAACAATTATCAGTATGCGTAGGCCACCTCGCTAACAGTTTGCTTACGCCGCGCATTTCCACCATTGACTAGGGCAAACCAGTGTGACAGAACTCCATAGCCCCAACAAAGGTAGCAGGCCGCCACCATCTCGGGTGGAGTGATGCATATCTTCACAATGGCAGAGTTTCACCGTCTCATCAACAACTCGACTGGCTGGCTACCTACATACATACAAGCCACAGGTCTCGTGGAAAGGGGCTGGTCTCGGCACACTTGACCAAGACGGCTAGCGCGTTCGCAAAAGCTTAATCTAGCTCAATGACGATGGTGGGCCGAAGCCGCTATCATCCGCCGTCGATTTTGTTTTCCCTCTTTTCTACGCGTTTTTCTCTTTTTCTTCCCTTCATCAGCTTAAGAGCGAATGTCCTGAAAGCTCTAGTGTCATTTTTCACTTCCTGGATTCCGCTCCCCGCTTCTCCACCCCGACCTCCGCGTCCGCAATCGCCATGTACTCCTCCACCGTTCTCGCCATCTCCCTCTTGACCGCGTACGCATCTGCAGAGTCCGAAGTACTATGGCTCAAACCGCAGCAGATGGCCCTCGTCAAGCTGGCAACCCCGGGCTATCCTCTCTGGGTCATGGACAAGGAGAAGCCCGACGTGCCAGTCGTATACCAACACAACGGCGAATACTACTCGCAAACGAATGACCCGTCCGCCGTACTCCTCAACCTCTCCATGTCCGCGAACAATCACACACTCTATATCAATGGACAAGCTATTCTCCCCCTCGAGGATAGCAACCGGCCGCCGCAAATCACCACACACCAGGTTCACGCCGATACCTCCGTGAAAATTTTGCGCACGTACGCAGCCTCGGGGCTGCTGAGAGGAGAATTGGGTTGGGATGAGCTACAACACCGCGACTTCTTGGAGCTGGATTACGATCGATTGGTCGAAGCGGACCCAGAGACGGGCCCCTACTTCAGCCACAAGCCCACCCTGCGGTTCCGCATCATGGGCCTCGGCGCGTATACGACGAACGAGGTGTTGGATGTGGCACGGCAGAGTGTTTTACATGTTACACTGAACGACACACATGGGAAGATCTCGAATCACCCCAAGCGATCATACGCAATCACAAACATCGAGATCAAGAGCATCAAAAACTCATACGGAGGCATGCACAAGGGCTTGGAAGAAGACACGGACAAGGAATGCACGATACGATCATGGGCATGCCCGGACACAGGGCTATACACACCCATGGCCCCTTACTACCGGTTCATTTGGCGATCCAAATTCGACCAGTTCGGCCGTATCGGATCAACGAGGCACACCATCATGCAAAAGGTTAGCCAACTGCAAGACATTGTGGGATCCAAGGGGTTGAAGCGGTATATAACGGCATTGGTTGCTGGGCTGATCGCAGTGGTTGCTTGGAATACATACAAAAAGAGGATGGGTTCAGAAGGTGAGCGCAAGGCTCGCAAGGCCGCGTTGAGATCCTTGGAGGTCAAGGCTGCGCGCAATCGCGGCGAGATTGTATACGCGGACGACGATGAGGACGACGAATGGATTGAAGCGCATTCCAAGGATGTGGTCATGGAGTTGACGGACCAGGAGGCTAGGCAGTTGAGCTACATAATACCGGACCAGTAGGGGGTACACGTGGAGATGGGAGAAGACAATAGCACGAATATATATATGAAGACGGAATTGCATCTCGATTGTAACGGGTGTCGCTGAAATGCCCCGATGATATGACTCTTTAGACGTGCCAAGAATAGTCAATGGTTGCTGCAAGTACCTATGTATGAGGCTGACCATGGCTGAGTTTGAGAAGGTTGATGGACAGGTGATTGAAATAAGCTTACCTGGTGCGACAAAAAAGGATACATAGGTACACGTGCTTGTAGCCGGCACCAATGGGCGCTCTCGGCACCGTCAAAGGACGAAGCAGCTTGGGCGAGGGGAAGGCGTGAAAGGAACAGGCCAGCACCGCCGCATTAAATTGGCAGATGTGATTCGATGGGGGGGTGTTGACTCGAAAGGCCATGTACATGTACATGTGCGCCTGATGGAGCAATGCGACTTATCATTATCAAGGCGGCGTATCTTGCGCAGCCCGTGGCACCTCACCGACTGCCTGGAGATAAACAGGGAAGGACACGCACGACACAGCCTGTTTCTCGCCTTCAGGTCGAATTGGATTGACTCTTGTCTCCATCAGTCAGCCCTTTTCCGCCATCACACCGTCACTACAGTACATGACAGAATTCACACCAAGCTTTTGCGGGGCAAGTGTTGAAGTCGGTTAGGAAAAGGAATGGTGCCGCCGTGGCTCGAGCTCGCTTTTCCTTGGACCGAAGTCGACTTGTCAACCTCAGACAACAGCAAAAAAGAGCCGCCGCAAGCCGCAACGCGGTCCACCCAGCAATCAACGGCGAACACCATGGCGACAAATCCTCCTCCGCAACCGGCTTCCGCCCAGCACACCCGCACATATCAGGCCTGCATTCCGTGTCGCAGGCGCAAAGTGCGCTGCGACCTCGGGCCCGTCGACAATCCCCACGACCCACCCTGTGTGCGCTGCCGCCGCGAGTCCAAGGAGTGCTTCTTCTCCGCCACTCGTCGCAAGCGCAAGGGCCAGGACGGCGCCGACGACTACGATGAGCTCGACGACTATGAGATGCGCAATGGCAGGAAGCGACACAAGACCGCCGACGACCCTCACGCTGCCACCCACCTCCCCCAACCCAGCGTCAACCCCGCCGACACGACAAATGCCTACATATCGCAGCCCCTCACACCCGGCGGTTCCATAGGCCGCTACGAACCCTTGCGCCGACCCGCCACTGCCACCCAGCCCCAAAATGATGAGGAGGATCGCAAGATGGCCGACACGGCTACGGCCGTCATGCAGACGGGCGAGATCTACAGCGGCCATGATGCCTTGAACCTGTTGTTCCAAGCCGCCGGGAGAGACTTGCAAGAGCAACAGCACCATCGCACCGGCAGCACCTCGAGTGCTCACCGCCCCAGCATGGGCAGCACACCCGGCTCCCAGACTAACCTTGCCAGTCCACAGGCCATCACAGCCCATGCTCGCAATCCGTCGCGCGTCGCCGCAGAGCCCATTGTCGACCCGGCCCTAGCACACCAGTCGCCCGGTATACCAGACCCTCCCAACGAAGCTGCTTTCAACGACGCCGTCAAGGCGTGGTCCAAGTTCCGGTTCGTGCGCGCGGGATGGTTGACCGCAAAGGAAGCCGTGAGATATATCGACTACTTCTACACCTACCTCTCGCCTCTCACGCCCATTGTCGTCCCAGACTACCGCGATCATGCCATGCATGGAAAACTCCTTCGAGAGGAGCCGATGCTCGTCATTACGTTGCTCACGATCGCTTCCCGCTTCCGAACCCCCGATACCCCCTCACGCGCCGGCGCCGTATCCCGCTCATACTTGATCCACGATAAATTTTGGAAATATCTTCAGGGCATGATAGATCGCACCATATATGGTCAGGAACAGTTCGGAGGCGGCTTCTGCGGCGCTGGCCAGCAACCCGGATCCGATGTGAATCCTCTCACTCGCAAAGGGCTTCGAACCTTGGGCACCGTAGAGAGTCTGATGCTGCTCACCGAGTGGCACCCGCGGGCTCTCCACTTCCCCCCAGGCGACGATGATGATGAACTGGTCCCGATAGAGGATGATGTTGGGGGGGACGCACACACAAATACTGGCAGCAATAACCTCGTAAGCGACGGCGGCCAGCGTATAGACAGCTGGCTGGAACCCTGCTGGAGGAGCGACCGCATGTGCTGGATGTTACTGGGGAATGCATTATCTCTAGCCTACGAGATTGGCGTCTTTGATGATACGAGTGAAGTCGAGTTCGAAGAAGCCAACCAACATCTATCCCACGCGACCGTCAAGGCCTATTTCCGACGAAAAAACCACCTCAAAAACCTGTTGGTCATCTACGTCACCCAGACTAGCGGCAGATTGGGCTTGACGTCGATGCTCCCCAAAACCTTGCGCGAAGATGAATTGCAGTCGCAGCGGACTCCATTGGAACTATATAATGCGCGCAAGGCATTGATCAAGGCGCCTCCTCTTCACCACAGCACGAGGCCAGATGGCCAACGTCTTCCGTTGGAGTCTGTTGCGACACAAGAGCGCCATGCGATTCAAGATCTCGTCCTCGATTTCTGGGATCGCATAGCAAAGACGATGGAGATGGGCAACCTGAAACTTTTCCCCAACCGCCGGAAGACTCGGGAATTGCTCAAGTCGGGCAAGTACGAGGAGCTCTTGAAGGGATTCCAGACGCCGCTTCTGGACTGGAAACGCGGTTTTGATCAAGCTCCCCAGGGTAGGTGTTCACGTCTTACCATGTGACATTTTTCTAACAAATTACAGTTCCCGCGCTCCTTCGTCATGTCCTCACGATCGAATACGAATACACGCGCGTGTACCTGAACTCCTTGGCTTTGCAAGCAGTGGTGGAACGCTGCACCCACAACACGCCTCTACAACCACACGCCCAACCAAATGGTGCGGGTGCGCAGAGCAACTCACGCACCAGCGATTCCAATGGAGGCGCAATTCCTTTCAGCACCTTGGTGAAATGGTACGGCAACGACAGGCACCACATTCGTGAGGTCGTCGATGCCTCACGGTGTGTCCTCAAGGTAGTCGTGGATGATCTCTACCCGCACCACCTACGACACGCCCCTGTGCGCACCTTCTTCCGCATCGTCTCGGTGGCTATCATCTGCCTCAAGACCTTCGCCCTCGGCGCTACAGAAGACGATGTGGCCATCACCCTTGGACTCCTCGACCGCGCCGTCTTCGCGCTGCGCACCTCCATCGTCGACGACGTGCACGTCGGGAACCGCTTCGCCGACCTTGTCGACACCCTCACGCACCGCATCCGTGGACGCTTCGTGCGTCTCGCGGCCAACGGCGGAGGCACAAACTCGGCGGGCATCTCACGCCCGCAGTCTCCCTCTCCACCGCAAACCCGCGGCCAAACCCCCATGATGCCTCCGCCGCCACCACTCATGCCTCAGCAACAGCAACAACAGTCCTTCAACCAGCAGCAAGGCTTCCCCTTCTCGCAACCCACGGGTTCTTCCGCCCCCGGCAGCCCCGGCATCGGCATCACGGCGAGCGGGCGCGCAACTCCCATCCCGTCGCACCCGCTCTTCGGCATCTCCTCGGAGCCCTACGATCCAAACTCCAACTCCATATCCATCATGCCGCCGCCCGGGTTCAACACCAACAACTACACCTTCAACGCGGGCAATGCGGCGTCTTCGGGCAGCTGGCAGCACTGGAGCAACGCCGGCGGGGGTGTGAACAACAACAACACCAACAACAACAACGGTGGCAGTGGAAATGGGAATGGCGCGTATGATCAGGACTGGCTTGCGCTGCCGCTGGATCCGCTGCTCGATCAGTGGGGTGCCGATATCAATCAGACGGCCATGGGACCCGATATCGGCGGTCTAGATATGCTGGACATTCTGCTCAACATGGGCGGTCCGCCTGGGAGTGCGTGAGTACGACGTTAGCAGGTCAGGATATCCTTTTTTTGGATGTGCGCGATATCCTTTTTTTTTGCCGTTGTTGGTTTCGATCCAGCCTCTTCGATTGGCTTTCCTATGCGGCTAGGTGTGTTTGTGCCCATCTTTTTTTATTCCCCCTTCCGCCCTCCTTTCCTTCGGGAGATGAAACCGGTCCAGGTTTTTTTTCTTTCTTCATCTATGAGTTTCACTTTTCCTCCCCTCCCCCCTCTTTCTGATCTATCTCTTTTTCTTTTCCTTGGTTATGATGATGATGAATGATTGATTGAGTACCGTTATGTCTCCCTCCCTCTCCAAAAGAGAAAAAACAAAAACGTGATGAAAATGAAAAACCGACAATTCTTTTAATTACATATTCACATCTACATCTACATCTAAACATTTATCCATGCTTATTATTAAAGAATGACGTTGAAGTAGAGTACATGGTCTCGGTTTCTCGGTTTCACTTACAACTACGCGCGGGGCGGGCGCGGGTAGACCCGCCGCCGCCGCCGCCGCGCCGTCCGTCCGGCCCGACTGGTATTCTTGGCAGCACACGCCACCTTGTTTCAGAGTTTGACGTTTGGTGTTTCGGATTTCGTTTGTGTCCGTGCGTGCGTGCGCGCTTGGCGTTGTTTCAGAGTTTGACGGTTGGGGTTTTGGATAGTGTATAAAGATATGGAGCGAAGTGAGAAAGTAAGAAAGAGGGTCGTTTTGGAGGAGTTTGGATGGCGTGTTTTTTTTTTTTTTTTTTTTTTGGGGGGGGGGGATGGGGGGGAGGTTTTGGGCAATGATAGTAATTTATACGCGAAGTCTTTTAATGCAGTGAAGACCTACGGGCGGGTGGCGCAAAACCATATTCCTTTAATTACTTGGAAATGGATGGATCTACTAGTTACGTGTACCGTCGCACATGCAACAGAAGAAGTCGATATTCAAGTCGGAGAAGTAAACCCTGTGCGCGAGAAAAGTTAAAAGGAAACGAATATATATAATTTATAGCATTTATAAAGGAAAGAAAGTAACGTTATAAAGCTGCTAGTTAGTTAGTTAGCTAGCTTAGTTCTTATTTTTTCTTCTTCTTTGCATATTACGAAAAGGTGTAACTTAAATAGCTTTAAAACCTTTGTGCGTAACTACAATGTTGATGTTAAAGTCGGAGAGAAAGAATATAGTTAGATTAATAATAAGGATAGGTATTAAACCTACTATTTTCTATTAGTACATTATCCTAGGCGTTTAGGTGTTGCTTATTTACTGCGATTTCAAGTTTTAGTATAGAGATTAAGATTAAGTTGTAGATAATAGGTGTAGTTATAATTAGGATTATTGGTATATTATGTTAAAGATCATTAAGCGACGCGGAGTATATTTATTTATTATAGTTATGTGCATAAATTGTACTCTCTTTTAAGAGGCAAAACGAAGCTAGCGGATAGTCTTATTTGTTCTCTTTGTTTTTGTTGCATCTTCGCGCCCACGGCACCAGGCATCCTCACCTAGACTAAGAAAAGAGCGAAAAGAAGGAGATGAAAAAACCGGGCCATCTAGATTATAAAAATGTTATATATTCTAGGGTATCACTGTGTGTATGATCTTTTACAAAGCACGCTGCTAAGTCGTTCGCCACCTTTGTTAAACCGTAAGTGATTTTAGTAAACTTTGCGATAATATACAAATCTCCATCCACAGCTGGGTATCACATAACATTGCTTGGCATATTGAAAAATCGTTTAGGTAGAAAATCGATAAGGTTAATTTGGTGTTAATTAACTGCCAGTTAGCAATCATGGAGTAAAAAAAAAAAGAAAAGAAGTGATATTCAATGTAAAACTACAACAATAATCTCGCTGGAATGTACCGTCTCGCAAATTAGGAAAGAAAATAAAGAAAAAGGCAGGGTGAGGAAAGTGATAAAGTCGTTCAGTTTGAGAACAAAGAGTGCTAAATAATGTAGATCTAACTACTACCGCAGAATGAAAAGAAATGTGTAGGCGGGTTGTTGAATAGCAGCATTAACCAATTTGCTGTCGCGCGAAAGTTCAACAGGGTTTCGTTCATGGTGTTTCGCAAATATCAATCTGTTCGAAAATTTCATACCAGATACCAGCCGTCCTCTAGAATTCCCCCTTCCCAATCCCAAATTTCCTTTTGGAGTGGCTCGCGACACAGACGAAATCGGATGTGGCTCGCTGTGGGTATCTGTACATCATCAAGGACGCCTGTTACACCTCAACTCATGCCTGTACTTTTCGAAACCCCGTCGAAATATTTTTGGTATACGAGGCCTCCCAAGTCTTCGTCCTTGTCGGGTGAAGTAATGCACCCTGTGCAAAATCTCTTTTCTTGTTCGGTGAAACGGCTTCTTGAATACCGTGCCTTGAAAACTAATGGGTTTGCCTTCGATCAATCGCTTGCATACTTGCAGAATCAATCCATGCGGCTGATCTTTCGCGGCCTCGATCAGCGCAGCCTTGTCAGTGATGACGAGTGACTGGCGCTGCGCTAATTCTAGCAACCTGAAGAACCAGAGCTCCATCCCGAGCTGAGCGCATGTCATAAGGGCGCTCTCATGGACTATAGGGTCGTAATCAGGACCTAATATGCCGTCAAAATGCGATCTTGTGCTCGTGTTATGTATGACAGCATATAGTATCAAATCCCTTGTGATATCGATCGGGAAGTCCGGCAGTTTGGATGTGCCAAAGGGCCAGTGAGAGTTTTGTAATGTTTTGACGCCCATTCGGCCGGTGGCACCTTCCTCAATTGCATCCAACAACACCTTTTTTCCCTTGTGGTCTTGCTCTGAGAGCCAGCTCGGTACCGTGGTGTAGACGCCCCTGGCATCGAGGTTGATATATGAGAATTTGGAGTTCTGTGTCGTACTCGCCCTGATTTCCGGGCCGAGATCACGCCTCAAATATAATGACCGTGTCTGTGTTGGTGATTTCGTTGGGACTTGCAGCTCTTTCGTCCACCAAAGACCAGTGTCCACGCCGCCTCGTCGTACGTGACGCTTCTCTCTTCGTCGAGATCTTCCCCTTACAGAAACTGACGGCTCACTAATGATGTGTTGCCGAGTCATCTGGGCATAGCGGCGGGTCCGTCGTCTGCGCCTCCCGCGCACGTCGCAGCTCGCGATGTGCCAACTGGTTGGTTGGAAGGCCATGACGTCTATCAATAATTGGCGCAAATAAGGTCACCTATCAACAAAATAGCGTACTGATGGTAAACAAAGACTGAGATGTTTAGTTTTTTTTTTTGTTGAACTACTGCCTGAGTTGTCGAGTGTTGTGCCGTATCTACCATGATGAAGTGGGGCAGTGTGAACAAGCCTTTTCGGATCGGCACGAACGGTTCTGCGAGAGGTTGTAGCAAGACCCTGGCGCTGCCTACCGCATGCACACAGCCCCCAAAGAATCAAGATGCGTGCACATAGCCCGGAAGACGCATGCACATAGCCCCCGAAAGCGGGCGCTCGTAATACAAGCTTTAATTAAGCGTGAATTAGCCTTATATAAGCCTTGGGTGAGTGTTGGGTGAGCCTTGGGTGAGCCTTGAGTGTGGTTTGGGTGATCACTGCATGCGCCTGGTCTTTGCAGAGTGGTTTCGTTTACAACAAGATCAGTTGAGACCCGTAGAGATCACAAGAACTATCCTTTTATTATCAAAACTGTCACAGTGTGATCTCCAGTGCCAACATGACTTGTCCGTCATCGAGAAAATCAGATCGCAAAGCTCATAACATCCAAATTATGGATCCGGCTTCACTAGCAATAGGGCTCCCTGGACTCATTCAAACGTGCATTCATGCCTATCGGTTTGTTAAGACTATTATCCACCTTGGAAAGGATGCTGGAGTCCTTCGGCTCAGATACAAAGTTGAAGAAACTCGTTTGACGCTCTGGGGCCGACATTGGGGCCTACTTAAATCCGAAGAAGAGCTAAGAAATCTGAGAAGCTCTCAAGCCCTTAAAGACCTGTTGCACCTACCCGGAATTCAGAAGTTGATCTCAGACATTTTGGATCAAATCCAGCTATTATTACAAGACGCCCGTGGGCTCTCTGCGAAATATGCCGAGGCTCTTCCAGTGCCGCAAGCCACAATCCTCGAAAACGGAATCAGCACTGAGACAAATATCACTGCCATCCCAGTTAAAGTCAAGCAAAATACAGTCCGCAAAATAAAGTGGGCAGTCAACGACAAACCACAGTTCGAGTCCATTCTAACGTCATTGACAAATCTCAATGATGGACTGGATAAACTATTACCACGCCACCAAAAGTTCATGCTCGAACAGGCCTTGGTAGCAGAGGTTTTGTCGGAAGAGGGCTTTTCACCCACCGACGATGGTGCAAAGTACCTGTCGACTGCCTTCAGTGCTGGTACGCCAGATACAGAGTCAGAGCCACCACAAAAATGCCATTATAAGGCCGAGAAAATAATAGGTGATGATCAACTAACACATCTGCCAGACGCCGAGTGGAAACAATCACAAGAACATTGTGATGAAGTGGAAGAAGATAAAAGCCTACCTGAAGTCAAAAAACAACAGAACATGCCTGATTCCATGGAGTTAGCCAAGGAATGCTTCGTCGAGCTAGACGCCAAGAGGAACGGGTTCTCCATTGAGAGGTTGCGAGCATTTGCCAAGATTCCCGGCAGCTATGGGTTTGTAGACAAAACTAGCATCCCTATCACCTCGAAAGAGTTGCAATTAGACGTTCAGCACAATGCACAACGAGCGAGGGTAGTAGATCAATCGTCAGATTCAGAATTGGTTGAGGAGTCAGTATTTGTAGAGTGGAGATCCTACGAAGAAACCGGGAGCAACGAACTGCTGCAGATGGCATTGGAGGTCAGACGTGAAGAATTTGACCGATTTTTCCCAGATGAACTGACCGCAAGGACGCATCATGTTTTGCAGTGTATAGGTTTTGTCCTGCCTGATAAAATGACCATGGGTCTGGTTTTTCGGTTACCATCAGGCTGCATTGGAGAGCCTACAACACTCAATGATGTGCTTAGACGCAATTTCTACGATGTCGATGCTATATTACCGGACCTCGAGTACAGGATTCTTCTATCGAAGAAACTTAGTACCGCGCTATATCAGTTGCAATGCTCTGGGTGGTTACACCGGAATATCTCCTCCCATAAAATCATATTCTTCCGCAGCTCAACAAACGATGGGCTCGAGGGGCTAGATCTATCCCGGCCGACTCTTATAGGGTGGCAAACAGCGAGATATGATGATCAGATCATGATAAAAGCCAGTGAAGGCTTCGACCCCACCCTCCAACACCACTCTTATCGCAAGAACGAATGGACTCAGAATGAATTACCCTATGTTCATCCCCTACGACCGGAGCGCAGGGCAAGATTCAAGCGGTCTTTCGATGTGTACGCACTTGGCATAGTACTTGCAGAGATTGCCTTCTGGGAACCAATCGATGTGCTCAAGGGAAATAGTGATCCGAATAATCTTTTCACGCATTTCGACCAGACTAGTTTCTCTCATGAACTACATGATTTCTCCAAACTTGTTTTGGAGACTTGCAAGAAAGAACTTGCAGGCGAGGTTGGCGGTCGATATCAAGCGGCTGTGTTATGGATGCTGGAAGGGGTGAAGAGCTGGCACGCGCAGCAAGTGATTAATCGGCCAACTGCTTCAGCGGAGGACTTGGACAGAGAGGTTGGGTTAGAGAAGGCTTTCTTCTGGAACGTTGTGAACCGGCTGCATTCTATATACAGGGAAGAGTAGGAAAAAGTATACTGTCTGCGTTAAGATAATGCCTCCTTCAATTTTCAGATATTTTAATCGTATTTTTTAGCAAGCTTAGTCAAGGTCCACTTGCCGGTGTTCATCTATCCAGCGAAGTCCAGAGACTGAATCAAAGAAAGCCTCCTATCAACGAAAAGAAGGGTTTGCTATGAAATGAGATGGCTTGAGGCTGGAGTATATGTCTCTCTTCAACCAGACGCCTACAGACTTCGTAGTCTACTGTGGTTTTCAGCGCAAGTAGTGTTAGCGTCCGAGAAGTGACAAATGACTCTCGAGCTATCAGTTGACCTGTTGTAAGGAGATTCAACCCCTGGCTCAGATTTAACGTTAACACTACTTGCGCTAAAAACCACAGTAGAGAGTGCCATAGTACTGCTACCGTAGGTTCTTTGCACTATCTGCGTAGAGTTCCAAAGAGGCTAAGCAAGAACTCGCTTAAGTGTCCTGTTTTGTGAGAGCCGAGGCTAAGAGCAACTCTTGGCAATGTCAGCCTCTGCGCGCATCTCGGATCATGCACATTCAGACGCGCGATATAAGCAGGTAATGGTCGGCGCATGCTGAGCTTCTGCCTGTTCCAATCTTAGCTGCTTCCTTTCCGAATTCCCTACTCGAATCGTTGAGTTGGCCCTTAATACCTAGTTGGCTTGGTACGCCACGGGGCAGTCCTGTCGACGTTTTCGCTGTCTGTCGCTACAGCTACCGCTACCACCCACACACCACCCCCCGTCCACTCTTCACCAATATGGATTTCACCAATATGGATACATTTACGTTGTCCAAAGGCCAAATTAAACATTATCGCACATTGCAGAGCTTTAGAAGAACTACTAACTATCCTTGTACACTCTATGACCGCTGATTCTACACCAGCAACCAACGCCAGATCCAATACTCCCTCCCCCGCGCGCGCGCGGTCCAACCATTCCGTCGCTGACCCCCTCCCCCGACCGAGCGCTTGCCTCTAGAGAACATTCTCTCCATATCAACGTCGTCCTAGCACGGCGCCCCTTTCATCCACAAAACGCACCTGCTTGGTCATATACTCATACCCGCACTCCTTTGCCTTCTCGTCACTGTCCGATCGAACACCGTTCGTCTCCCCGTTGCTCTTGTTCGATCTCCAAACCTGAGACTCATATACTTCATAAGGACGCGGTGGGAGGGGCGGAGGCGGCGTAGTCGCTTTGGTGGTGGTCGTTGGGTAAGTTTGCCGGGCTGGGTAGTGGAGATGGACGGTGCCGGGTGGAGCGGACTTCTCAGCAAGGCGCGTGTAGTAGTTCAATGCTGAGGATGCGGACGATGAGGCGGACGATGAGGAGGACAAGGAGCTGGAGCTGGAGGCGGGGCTGGACGGATTCAGAGGGCGTTGGGATACATGGGGTTGGGTTGTGGTGGTGGTGTAGTAGGTTGTTGTCACGACGCGTACAACCATTTCGTCGATCGATATGGATATCTGTCTGTTCGATCCTTGTTTCGATCCTGTTTTGTTCTCCAGGTAGGGTTTGCGGAGCGAGTGGGTTTCTCGCTCAGGTCTGCTTCTGGCTTCCACTAGTTGGCTCGTCTCGCCGGTTTTCAGGGCACACCACAAAATGCGTCAAAGTCCGGAACGCCTTGTGTCGTGTATCAATGTCTCAATAACAGATGCGCGATAGAAAGAACCGGATAAACCCCGCCGATAGGTAGCTTGTTAGCTCGGTCCAACACCGTCAAGGTTTTCCCTCAATTTATGTATTGAATGCCGCATTGTTCTTGGCGATCGCGAAGCCGGTTTTCAAGGATGTGCACTTGATCGAGGATAAGGTTGAGGGGTTGATTGGGGACAGTGGGTCATGGGGACCCTTGTTTCCGTGATATCGGAATAAGCGCAGCAAGGCGAGAAAGCCCAGAACATGGCCTGGCTTCTGGGAACATGCTCGGTTTTGTTGGGGGTTATGACGACGCAAAAAGGTTGAGCGGCCCGGATTGGCGATTTTCATTTTCTTGATTTTTTCGTTCTGTTCCGAATGGCGGGAAACGAAGAGTTGATGATTTGCCAATACTCTACAAGAGTGCTACCTATGGTTTACGTAGGAAGTGGCAATAGCCAATATACAACTTCAACAAATCCAAGTTTTGCGCGCGCGCGCGCGGCAGGGCAGGGACATGCAGGGCCGCGAAAGGCAAACTGTCTTGGCTGACGTTCGGTGGGCGCATTGCCAATACTGCAGATCAAGCAGTTCATTCTACAAAGGGTAGTTACTAGAATATCTGAAGATTTTGGAAAACTTTGTATGGTTACACAGTAAAAACTTCAAGGGTGACTGGTAGAAGCAACCGATTTTGTGATGTCCGAAAAGAGTACGTACTTGGATGATGGAGGTACTCAGTACTGTGACGCGGTGGATGAAACACGCCCACGCCTCTCAGTATGTTCCCCCAATGTACACAGTATTGTGTGAGCAGTGCCGATATTAACACAGATTTTGCGACAAAAAAAAATGCCTAGGTGCTCACGGACGAACGTACATGGTATACAGACAGGTAAATTCGAATGTTGTTCGCTTCCATTTTACCGAGGCACCCAAAAAAACAGCAAAAAACATACAACAGCAGGTATTCGCTAGTGGTCACCCACCTAACTACTAATCCGCCGGTACCATGCTTAAGTACAGCTGAGCGGACGGGAAGCTCTGTTTTCATGGTCCTATGGTCGTATGTGACATTAAGCGAATGTAATTTGTTACATATACTAAATTAATTGGAAAGCCTTACTATCATGTAATCTTACCATTTTCTGTTCTAAGCAAAAAGCGGCAGGAGCCTGTCTGGCGCGTTGTTCGCGAATCAAACAAGGTTGCGGCTTGCCGGGGGACGTCACGACACATGGGCTGTAGTTTAGCTTTTAAGCACTTCCCTCGCTGTGACTCCCAATTCCACACTGATCTCGGAGAGCCCAGTAAGACCAGCAGTCTGACTGGCACCATCATTGAGTCGCCCTTGAATCAAATGACGTGCGTACGTACCCATGATTGGTTGCATTTGGAGAGTTTGCATCGTGCTACAGTGAAATGGGCGCGAGCGTTGGGCTCGGGCCAGAGAACTGACCGCTATTGTCAGAGCCGCAGAGGGCACCGCAGAGTCAGATAGAACAACGAGCACAGTCTGTATGACCTTGTCTTGATTCCTGGATGTTGGGTGCAGAGCAAAGGCCATGTGACAGAGTGAGGAGGTGACGATGTGGCCGGAATGCGAAGCTTCAAGTTCTTCCGCGATCGCGGCGAGCTCAGAGCGATCCGTAGGTTTGACTTCTGCACTATCAGCGGTCTTTTTTACAATAGTAGTTGACGACTGGAAGGTTGCGTTGACTAACATATACATCCCTCGTCGCTGGCTGACGCAATGCATCCTCAATTTAGCGCGCGGCGGGATCCCATCACTTCGACCTATTCTGCAATACTACTACCAAGAGTAGTGCTATCGTAAAGGCTCTCAGTTGTTCTGCGCCACTGTCACAGCATCTCATGCGCCGGTAGTCTAAATCAAGCGTTTCGAGCATACCTTTTGCAGTCGATCAAACGGCCGGGATGCTGCAATGGCGAGCCTCTGAACACGGTATTTGATCTGGTCTTAAAGACGGCTTGTGAGCGTGAGCAACTATTTACTATTTACCAGCCAACACAAACATCTCGCGCCTCCACCCAAACCACTTGTTCATCCGACGGCCCATCGATTGAAGCATGATCGGGTCGATACTTGGATCTGGATGCGGCCGATGGAAGATAATCTTTCCTCCTGTAGCTTCTTGATTCTCGAATGTAACAATCGAACCACCCCCGTTCTTAGCTACAAAACCTGCGTCCGCCATGCTAGCGACGAAGGTGTCCCACTCAATGCTCTTTTGACGCTCTTCGGGTGACTCGGGGAACATGTATCGAACGGTCGTGTATGAGCGTTTGGGTAGCTTGATGGTGGGTAAGGGTGTCTCGTCTACTGTTGCTTCGTCGACGTTCGTTTCCTCCGCAACTCCTGGCTCACCTCTTGTCTTTGTCTTGGTCTTCGGGGCTTGTAGATCCAGTCTTGGCGACATTTCAGAGGTGCTCGGGAGCGGCAGAAACATGTCCTCGTTTTCCACAAGCTTGGGCTTCTTGGTGTCGGTAAGGATTTGGTCACGCTTCTGTTCAAGTCATGTCGTGTATTGTGGGTGCTTCCAATATAGCATAGGTATCATGCTCGTTTCGAGATCGTCTCCTCGTAGGTCGTTCCACTCGAGTCGTCGCCTAAAGCCATCGGACGCCTTGGACCAATAGGTTTGTAGTGCCTCGTGCATGGCGGAGAATTTCCCAAGCCAACCTAGATCCCGGGGCCCGCTGGGAGGTACGGCGCTCTGGAAAGTAGCTAATGCGTCAACTGTGGCTCTATGTGCGGCGTCAATGCCGGGCATCGCCGCCTTCTTCCGAGCTTTGGCGGCTCGCCAGATCACCCGATCTTCGGTCTTTATACAATCATCGACAATGCGATTGGTGTTCCGGGGACGATGCATTCGAACAGTCCAGAGAAGTTCCAAGAGTGTGGCGTAGTCTGATAGCTTCTCGTAAAGGATTTCGTCAAGACGTCCACGTTCGTGACGATCGGAAATCGCCAGATGTTCATTTAGCATGTCGAGTAGCATCGGATAGGGGTATCGTTTTTCGCTGTCGGGTTCACCTTGGAGTTGAAACAAGATCCACCAAAGCCTTTCTGTGCGATAGGCGAGGGCTTGTCCGACAGGTACATCGCCGTCTTGCTGGGTGAACTGTGATTTGACCCTCGTCTTAACTTCGTACATTACTCCTGATGTGTTGCTTCCGACAGGTGGTGTCGCCGAGTCGTAGATGCTGCGAAATCCAGGTCGCTGAGTCACCATGGCTCCGAGCTGTTTGATGCGGGTGTGGAGTTCATTGACCAGAGTAAGCTCAAGGGCTCCGAGCGCGTCGTCGACTCTTTTTGGCATTGGAGATCCCGGCATGATTGAGTCTCGATAGCGACCATAGAACTTTTGAAGGTGTTCGAACTCCACTTGCGCGCTTCGCCAGAACCAGTTGATATCCATCTCAGCGACCAGCTCTGCGGTGATGAGGGCTAGACCAATTCTATTTCTACCAGTCGACTCGATGGTTTCCATTTGGGCGATTTTGCGCATATGCCGCTTTAGATAAGAAGGTTCTGTCTGAAGCAGCCATAGGTGGTCGCTGGTTATGTCCGCTCGTGCTTTCACTTGAGCAACCAGAGCATCTATATCGAAACGAGGAGGTCCTGTGAAAGGCCGGTTAACGAAATTCGACCAGCAGGCTCCATCTCCAGCCACCCTCAGCCCTGACAAAATGAGTTCCTCGATCTTGGTCGCACTGGCCGGCTTATCATCTGGCAAGCCAACAATGAGCTGCTCAACAACGCGCTTGAGAAATTGCAGTAGTGTTATTTGAGCCTCAATGATGAGTCTTGCACGAGGATAACCCACGATATCGTGACGATGTGCCGCTCCCGCCTCCCACTTAGTGAGGGTACCATACCGAGGTCCGTACATGAAAACCGCTCCGGCATTGAAATCAACATCGATGAAACCCAGCCCCCACGAATTCCTTAATTGCTCGTGATCAAATGGCGCCCATTCTTCCAGACTGTCTTTGGCTCGTGCGTGCAGCAGGCCCACCAGCGTTGACGGGTTTTGCACAAGTTTGTCGACGTTGAGATACGGCAAGAAGTACTTTCTGTGTGCTCGGACCATATGCCATGGGGTGCCAGCGTTGTTGAGATGCACGATAAAATCTTCGCGTTGAGGCAAGTCAGGCTCCGCGTGTGACAACAGCGCTGCGCGTTTCGCTTTCGTGCGCTTGCGCCAGCGAGTCAAGATGTCATCGCCGTGCTGCTGTACGGCACACCGCAGGTACTGCTGCGACTCCCGAGCCTTCTTGTTGTATTGTTCTAAGACAGCCGTAGCTTCGCTGTCAGTGGTGATGCGCGTGTAAACGTATCGGTCGATATTCTGCTCGTTTGGGGTATATTATGGTTTTCAGTGGTTACAGGGCCGCCCCAGGTGTCAAAAACGCTTAAAAAATCACCCCATTACCTGATTTGGAAGGTCCTGAATACAGTGCAATTGATTCGAAAATATTACAATTTTAGCCTGTATCTTCACCTATTTTAGAATATAATACATTTACGCTTTGGTACACTAAATCTAAGCTACGTCATAGATTTTCCAATATATATCCCCTACTCTTGCCCCCCTCTCTCCCTCCTATATCAACCTTTCCTCCAGTTCAATATACATAGTATAAGAATTATTTCTAAACAGAATTGCAGCTTATTTTGCTTTAAACCTTGCTAGGATTACAATTGTGCCTTTTTTTAGTGAATTTTATATAAATTAGATAATTTCTTAGCCAAAATACGTAGAAAAAATGTACTGCTAATAATCACATGTAAAAAAGTAGTTAGAATCAATAACGTCATGACATCCGATTATGTCACTCTAGGTGAAATTTACTAGTAAAATACATACAATAATGTATAAAGGGTGTATCACTAAATCAGGCAATTGGAGCTGATTTTTTTAATGGTTTTGGACATCTAGGGTGGCCCTGTAACCGATGAAAGGCACCAATAATAGTACGTCTGGCAGTCAGGGCAAACGCACGGAGGAGGGCACACAGGTGTCAGGGACTGCCCACGCGTGGTTAGTTTGCTCTTGGCCAAGACCGCATCGAGGCTATTTTTATGGTGTTGAGCGTCCTGCATCGTGCTTCTCTTTGTTGCGACGAGAGACTGCAAGGTATAGGGAAGAGTGATTTTTGGTAGAGCTGGTGTGGGTGGAAGACGGTTGCAAGTGGTTCAGGGACGCGTCCAGTATCGCGCGTTTAGTTAGCCATTAGCCCGTGCGCTGGGTGGGTGCCCTCTTACAGGACAAAAATGCTGGCCAGGGTGTCTGGGTAAGGCGCACGTTAAGCGAGACAAAGGTACATGTGGGATGTTACACACTAACGCCTGATTATGTCTAAGAACAGTATCCTGTTATCAAAAAACTGCGATATGTAAGTATAGAGATCAGAGCAAATCATGTGTAGGCCTTCCACCGTGTGATGCTGTTTTAACAAACATGGCGGTTAGGGGGTAGCGCAGCGTCGTAAACGCGTAAGCAGGACTACGTAAACACAGGTTACCGTATACAGACTTAATAAGCACTAATAACCCAAAAACGGTACTTTGGTAGATGGCTAAACGAAGAGGGAAATCTGTTTTCATGGTCCTATAGTCGTATGTAAAAGAGGTGACTGGTTTTACTTTATATATCAATCAAAATTCCCTTTACTCTCCCCGTATCGCATCCATAATAAGGCAAGCGTTGTATCCCCCACTCGGAAATACTAAGTCCACAGCCGCTAGAGATAAATGTCTCTCAACCTTTTTTTTTTTTTTTTTTTTTTTTTTTTTGCTATTTTACCCCGTGCTAAGATTGTCTTTATGGAGCGATCTAGAGAGTGAGATCTTGTATGCCAAAGCGCTATACAGGTGGACAAAGTATCTGTACATCACGCTCAGATAACAACATAAAATCGATATATATCTACCAGCCAGTGCTTAGACAGCTACTCCTCCAGCAATTCTGGTGCTTTGTCGTTCAGACAACTCGCACGCTGATCTCCGGTCCCACAACACAGTTACTCTGAATCAACCCAATACCGACCCTCCTGTAATCGTTACCCACACCACTCGGCCTGATAACCAATATGTAGTATTCTTCAGCGCCCGTTGCACCGAACCCATGCGTCCTCCCAACAACAACACACCATTCTTCAACCAGTTTTTCGCTGTCTCCAACGTCATACTCAATCCACCCTCTTTTTGCTCCATCGGAATCCAGAACTGCATACTGTTTCCCATCCGCTTTTGTTGCAACAGGCTTGAAACTCAATGCGTTGGTAATAAGTGCATGTTCACACTCTTCATCGAACACGAGGTGATTATTCTAATCAACTTCGCCTAAAAGGACAACCAAAAGCTCGATGCCTCCACTATATGCCATCTATGACTAAGATAGTATATGATAGCTGTATAGAATCTCCTCTAACTTGTCGTTCGACGCATGCCAGAGTAGGGTTCTGTAAAGGTACTTTAGGAAGATGCCATATCTGCTGCGACACTTTAAGGCGCGCGCGATACAGTCCTCTAATCTAGATATTGCAATACGCCTATTAGTTAGGTATATAAAATTCTGCTTTGCGTAATCCTTTAAAAGGAAGGAGATATAATTTAAGGTGCGCAGCTTGCCTGATTTAAGGAGACGGTTTAGGAAGTTTGGATCTAGTGTAAAGAACTGGTCCGTCCTAGGGCTAAGATGAACACGTCTAGTTAGGAAAATATCCTCTTAGGTGTTATAAAGCTTATACCTTCATAGTATAGTAAGGTTTTTGCAGTACACTCCTTCCCTATATTCCTAGTAGGTCTAATTAGCGCTAAAGTGGATAGTTCGTCGCGACAAAACCCTTTCTTGCATTACCTATGCTCGCGTGTTAAGTAAAGCCCTATCTACATGTTTGTTAAAATTATCTATATTAGTGCTGATATAGAACTACCGGCCTAAGGTATCTTAAATATAGACGTGCTTAGTGCGTACGTTACGCTTAAGGAACCCTACTTTAGAGTTGGCAGCTGTAGTTACAGCGATTGTGTAGTAAGCCTCTAAAAAGACGCTTTCTATTTAGCCTAATTTACGTTTCTAGTCTTTATAATCGTCCCTATATTGGATAATGCATAGTGAGTTAACCTAAAGATATAGAACACTAAGTTCTTGCGTTACTTTAACGGCGTCTTAAAATGTCTTTGGCAGCTTAGAGAGATTAAATCTACCTAACCGTTTAGAAATATTAGCTATAGTTGTACAGTACCGTTCCTTCTTTTTATCTAAGATGTTACCCTAGCAGTAGGATAGTGCTAGGTATTCGTGTCTAATTACTTATAAACTATAGACCAGACGTACTAAATTTAAAGAGTAATCTAAGTCCTTTGGGTCACCGACGTAGAGGACTCTAGTTAGTAATACTTCCTTAGATTCGCTTAAGTGCTTACCGCAACTATGAGAGTTGTTACACCAACGAAGCCATGCGCGGAGCAATGCGATTCGGGAGGAATTATCAGATTCAGGAAGTATTGGGCGTCCAATTGGGCAATGATTTTGGGCGTGCCCTGTTGCGATGGTAAGTGATAAGTAAAAACGTTATCTCAGAAGTATAAGAGAGATTATAAGGTCTTACCTGGTTCCATGCAAAACCGTAGAAGGCGCGGGCCATTTCCCCCTATTCTAAGTGCCGAATGCGTTCGCTTGATGTCGATATTGCCGCTATGTTAATTCCGTGCTGGATGGCATGTAGCAGCATTCTGCAGATTGAACACCTTTCTGCAGAAGTAAGCATGTCGGAGAGTCTATCCTTTGTATTCAACCCAGCCACAAATTCGCTGCAGCAAGGACAAAGAACAACTGGGGTAGATGGAGCGCCAAATGGTAGACTAGACAGAAATTCCCGGGAAAAAGAATTGTCGAAGTGGATAAACCAATTCTGGTACTATTCCCAAGTGTTATTCTAAGGTTCACAAGAAGCAGCAATTCAGAGGTATACATACTCGCTAGAAGGCCAGACACGCCCGCATTAACAGCAGCCTCACATATCAAGGTTTACAGATCAACTTACTAACCACTCTTGTATTAGCAGGAGCCTCGCATATTAAGGTTTACAGGTTAACTTACTAACTACTCCACCACCAGCATCAGCAGCAGCCCTACATCTTGTTTTCGGCATATTAACCTACTTCCTAAACGTAGTAACTTAGCATAATGCCAACATTTCTTTTCCAAAGGCCTACTTTCTAATTATCCTATTAGCTAAAGTTAGACTACTTTTATCGGAAATTCCAGGGGGACTCGATCAATTGCATCCATGCAGCGTCCCCTTTGTCTCGATTGACGAATGAAGGGAGAATCTTTTTGCAGCCACAAGGATTAGAATATTGCATGAACGTAGACGCACAGCCTAGGCGAGATGAACTGCTATCGAATCCTTGTGTAGGGCTACTTTGGGCGAAAGTGGCGCAGCTGCAGCAAAATGATTTGTTGGAAGGTGCTCTCTTTTACCCTTACATATCCTGTCTCAACAGGGAATCGGGCAGTTTGTACAGCCTCAAAATGAAAGAATCTAGATTGGAAAAGCACTGCACGCCGAAAAGATGGTATCCTCTGC
Organism: Periconia macrospinosa; assembly: GCA_003073855.1. NCBI lineage: Eukaryota > Fungi > Ascomycota > Dothideomycetes > Pleosporales > Periconiaceae > Periconia > Periconia macrospinosa. Next base: position 84,822 of record KZ805469.1, read on the forward strand.
CTGGAATGAACTGTCACTCTTCCCCAAATTCAATCTCAAGCAGCGCGTGATGGAGAACAAAGTATGCATGGCTTAGGTATATTGTCTTAATGCACTGTTGACAGACTTGCCTAACGAGCCAACCGCCTTACTCTACGATCTTGAAAGTCGCTACTTTGTCTTCGTCTTGCGCGATCATCTTCAACAGCCCTGGCGGTTCTCCGAAAACCCACCCTTCCTCCCTCATCTTCTTAATATCCGGCTTCTCTTCTCCTTCCACGGCGCTTCTCGAAGACAACTTGTTCACGTTATGCAAATCAATAAGATCCTGCATCTTACTAACAACCTCTTCGCTTTCATCTGCTCCCTTTTCCCTATCCAACCCCAGATCGTCAGAAAAGCTGAAGCGCGAGATTTTCTTGCCTTTCAAGCCTTCCGGGTCTTCCAAGGAGCCAAATGACCACCATCGAATCGAAAGATCGCCGGGCCAGACATGGTAGGTGTCGCCGACTCGTAGAAAATGTTCAAGCTTTTCTTGGAGCGAGGTTGAGTCGTCGCCGAGACTCGACATAAGCCGTTCAGCAGAGAGCTCCCACGCAACTTGTACAGAACCTTTTCCTACCGGAGGAATTGTGATGAAAGTGAATCCAGGGGTATCGGGATCCTCAGAGCGTTTGGTAAGATCTGGGTCGCCTGATATCCGGTGGAACGTAATGCGCTTTGTGGGTCGGAGGTTAAGCACTTTTGCAGAGCCATCTACTTGTCGGGTGGAAGAAAATGCGAGTTCCGGTGAGTGCATATCGCCCTTGCGGAACGCATCCTCACGAGGTGTAGTGTCGAGACATGAGTACTTCGTCAAGATAGTAACGGGTCTATCTGGGAAGACCGAGGAGGTTTGGTGGATGGTGGCGATCAGCTTCAAAGGTGATGCCGAGGGGTTAGAGATTGAGAGAGTGGCTGGTGGACAGAAGTTGAACTTAAGGCAGAGCTCAACTCCGTGGTTTTGAGACGACATATGAAACTATTTGATATGGTGTTGTAGTAGGAGACTGAGAATGCACTGCCGTGGGTTGCAAAAATTCAAGACTGCAGAGGGCAAGGTCGAGAAGCTGAGGGTCGGGGGCGGGCCGTATTCTCTGACCTTTATCCACGTGCAGTCTAAAGTGCTTTTCCAATGTCATACCCTAACTGTATAAAGGAATATGTCAAAAATAGGCCCCTCGATCACTTGGCTCAACCTGTCGGCGATGAATTGGGTCAGCATGACGTCACAGGTGTTACATCAGCCAATAAGAACGTGTATTTACAGTTTTATATAGGACTAAGCACATACATTACCCCCCTTGCTAATCCAAAACGCTAACACTACTTACGCTGAAAACCACAGTACACCCCCGTCTCTGTTCTATTTTGTACTCTTCCGGGATTCTACGATTTCAGTTTCTCGATCCTGATCACATGCCCATCTTTAGATGCGCAAAAAGCACCGAAGAACGACTTAACCATCGGAAGGTCTCAAGAATTCATCTGCTTAGGTTCAAACATCCACAAAGCATAGCCTGGAGCCTGAACAGGACTTCGAACATCCCATTTGCCCCTCAATCTGGTCTACAAACTGCGAGGGGGCAGGTACACACGTGCAACTGCTATAAGCTGATTCAACTAGGTACAGTCTTCTCAAGGGCTGAGATGCTCCGACGATCCGTCATCCTATTCCTTGCGAAATGGCCTACACCTTCATCCTGTATGCCACTTACGACCAGAATGTCACAGATGTGGTATGCTTTCGTCTTCGTAGGATCGTTTATGAAACATGAGATCGAATCCCATCGTCGATGCGACTTACCATACCTTGATCTTTACTGGAGGCCTGGAAAAACTTACTGTAAGGGATAACCTTGATTCGACTACCGTCAGCGCCAGTTGTACCTTGTAAAGAATTGTTTCATCCTCCGTATAGATCTGGGTAGTGGTTCCGCTGCGCCGAGTGCGACTTATGATCTTGTCAGCAGCTTACTGGACCCCAAGCATGGTGTTTCAAACATTCGCATTACCTCTCAAAATACCCATATTGCCCTTTCTTGGCCCCATCTTGTCTTTCATCTTCGTCACTTGCTTACATTTGGCGCAAAGCTTCACCTCCACCACAGCCCTTATCCCTCCTTCGAAATCGCTCACTGGCGATGGAGACACAGCCACATCAGGCCACGATGTTGGACAAGTCTTGAAATAGACCAATCCAACGAGAGGGCTTCTCTACTGTGGTTTTCAGCGTAAGTTTTGGCTCTTGGCATTATAAGGCAGGGGGTAAGGCTTGTGCTCAGTCCTTCATAAAAATGGAAATACACATATCTTATTGGCTTATTTGATCGTTCTGTTCTAAATAGAATCTTCCAGTTTTAAGACCTACTGACGCCAAGAGCCAAAACTTACGCTGAAAACCACGGTAAGGGCCTAGCTACACTTCTACTGGAAGAAGATCATTCAGGTATTGTGAACTTGTATAAAAAGGCTACCACGAACACCATAGAGGTCTTTCAATAGCAGGAACTTCCAATCTCTCTTATTTATCAACACTAGCACGTACTATTCTTTTCAACTCCATAGCCTTTCAAACAGGCTACTACATCATGTACTTCACTCAAGTATCACTTGTCGTGCTCGCTGGAGCAACGATTGCTACTGCTGCACCCCTCGAAGCTCCTAAACATACCCTCTATAGGCGCACAGCGCAATACCACAGCAGTTGCGATAAGCCTGGCCCTGATGGCGGAGAAAACATGAAAGCAAAGGCCCAAAGAGCCTTCACAGACGCATCGCAAATGGCATACCAGACACAGATCCGCCATGACAACAGTGGAAACGCTTTCACAGAGAGCTCTGCGTAAGTAAAATATCAGGAACTACCAGTTGAGAGTCTGGGGTCTAACTTTGTGAATAGGTACAGGCATTATTTCGCCGACGCGGACAAGGACCAAGTCAAGCGAATGATGCAGGTTATCTATAACAGCCGCCTTCCAGTGGATGACAACGACGGCGGTCAGGGCTACTTCATCGACATTCGCTGTGGTAACAGTGAGGACCCTCAAACATGCAGTGGATCCACTCTGGCTGGCACGAACGCGAGGCCTGGTCAATCAGTTGTAAGTCAGCCCTTCTTAGAGGTATCAAATGCCATACAGATGTTAACGTCGCGTTCAAGATGGTTCTCTGCGATCGCTTTTTCCGCAACTCCGAGCCACGCACCAAGAACGACTTCCAAACCAAGAAATTCGACGACAGTCGCAACGGCTGGTGCCAGCCCAACGAAGAATTCCCCTTCTTCGAAATCGCGGGTCTGACAATTTTCCACGAAATGACACATCTGCACACCGTTGGCCAAAGGGCTGGACTCGAAGCCTTCCCCGACCCCGATGGCTACAGCACCTCTGGCACGATCGATGTCTACGAGAAGGGTGGCGACGATGACCGTGCGAAGTACAAGGACATGGATCCCTGGAAAGCGGCCCGGAAGCTCAAGCAGCTTTGGGATGAGTACAATGCGGACAACTCAAAGTACAAGCCCTTGTGGAGCCCGATTCACAACGCAGATAGTTATGCTGCCGCGGCATTGGAGTTTTCGTATCTGGAGCCTTGTAAATGGGATGTCATCTTGCCCAACTCAGTCTGAAAATCTTGTTTGATCACTTCTATTTTGGATACATATTTTCCTACACCTTGTATGGATATCATGATAGGCTTGGATGGCGTTCTTATGAGTACATATATTAGACATTGGGATATAAGGCCAATACATGCTTCCGCAAACTAGCAAGTTGATGTTTTTGAATGTTAGAGCACTCCATAGCCTTCTAAACGTTCACCATGTTCATCGATATGTTCAAACAGGTAGATTTAGCTTGTACTCAGTCCTTAGCAAGATAGTAAGCCCTGAGCCCGTGACATGTAACCCAAACATAACATACAGTTCCATTTTCAGAGCTTTGAAATTTCGCATTATGTCTGTATAAGATCTAAAGGATGAGGCAACTGCTGCTAAATTCTAGAGGCTATAAACGAGTGTATATACACGACGTAAAGATACTTCTAGAATAAAAGACGTGTTTACTGTTATTGCAATGCAACACAACAAACTATAGCATACATACAGAGAGTAAACTGCAGCATGCATGTATTAAGCAAACTGCAGCTTAGCGAGCATACACCAATCAGCTGCAATACCCACTGCCAAGTAGCCGTAGAAACATAAGACGAAAACACTAACACGTCTATATCTTATTTATCTCACATGATTATCATTATCGCAATTAGTCTTATACTTCCACGGATGCTTAACTTAGTAGTAGGCATTGTAGCTAATTAGCAGTAATTACTATATAGTTGCTCCGCTGGAGTTTACTTACTAACTTAGAAACATTATCGCCACAAAATGCTTAATGTGAATCAACAAATCTCCCTTCACTTTTGTACGACTTCATCTTCGACTTGTTTACACAACGCCCGCCTCTTCTCCTCCCCCTCCCTTCATCTCCTTAACTATTCTTAAATTTAACTCCATTTCAATTTACACCCTCCCTACGCCTCTACCCCTAAGATTGTCACCTCCGCGTTACCGCTCCGGTTTTAAACCTCGCAAACGAAAAAAAAATGTTCTTAAACTTCAACTAAAAATTTGCCTCGGCTTCAAATTTCATATATACTAACTTCTTAATATCTCCAAATACTATCCCTTTACGCGTGCTAAAAAACCTACTATACTAAAAAATACTATAGGTGCTTCTCCATTAAATGCTTCTAACCTGATATATAAATACCTATTTACTATAGCTATATATAGAGAAGATACTATAGTATCTACTAAATACTCTAAAACCATTATATATAAAAATATTATATATATATTACTATATGCGTGTACTATTTATATAGTATTTTTTTATTATTATTAAACTAACGTCTTTTATTATAGTACTATACTTACGCTATTATTAGTTATAAAACTACCTAAAAAATATTATTTATTAATACTTTATAACTATACTAAAAAGTTACTACTAGCCCTTTGTTAGAGTTGAACGCCAAATTGGTTTGGGCTCTAGCAGCTTGGCATATCGTATCACAGTTGGGCTGAGGCAACTCCCACATATCTATGACGACGTTAATAGCTACAGGGCAGATATGATGGTCTTCGGCAGTAATCTAGATTCGGGTCAAGATTCAAGTCAGGATTCGGGTCAGGATTCGGGTCAGGATTCGGGTCAGGATTCGGACTCACTGTGAGAGTCTCGTAGGTAAATCGGCATTGTAGAGACAGACTAGGGTCGGTTCTAGATACAAGATGTGGTGCAAAGAAAACGCTTAGCCACCCCCGAGAAACGCGACACTTGACCACAGTATAGCTGCGTTCCGTCCTCTTTCTCATTATATTATCGCCTTCCCCGCAAAGGTAGGGGAAGGAACGGGTCGGCCATTATTTTATGGGTGGTGGCAATACAATGTACCACGCTATTCTTCTAGCCGCTACTTTAACCTCTTAATATGTTTACGCATCATGCACCCACAAATCATCTACGGCGAGTACAAAGTGTACAAGGAAGCAGCATTAAATTTAAATACAAGTAAAGTATACTACTTCTCATGAGGAAATACTGTGATCCAAAAGTCCTACCGACCGCTATCAAATATCTTATCCCCGCGCAGAGTGACTCTTGTACATCCAAATCGGTGGCGAATATCTTTATTGTTGGCTGTCATCATCAAGGAATCCAATGAACCAAACCCATCTCCCGAATGATCAAGTTCTTTGTTTTTAAACGCAAAGTCAATCAGCGGATACGAAGACAGAACCGGAAGAGGGAGCCTGGATATCCACAGCCAGAGAAGGACTCCCCAGATGAATATGAGCACCGAGCTGTTGAGAACGATAAACGCGGCCAGCATTCCTCGGTCAATAGTGATTCTCATGTACGGCCTTGTAATCCGAGCCGTCGTGTAAAACTCTTTGGGGAGACTCCAGGTCATATCCTTCACTTCAAGATCAGGATTTCCGTAGTTGTTTGGCTGGAAGTACCAAAATGGGAAAGCTAAGATACTTTGCAGTAACCGCATCAACTCTGAAGACGAGGACGGGTCCTTGAGTTGCTCTTGCCCGCTCCAAAAAGGCTCGGCGAATGAGGATGGGGGAGGTGTCGCCGAGGCGTTAAAATCAAGGAACCAGGCAAGACCTTGTCGAAAAGAATGGATATCAATAGCAGGGCTCGGGTGAGCCAGACCGTACTCTGTGACGGCCAGGATACTGTAGTTCATTCGCGAAGCTACTAGGCTTACTGTGCGATCGTACACTGACATGGTCGTGGTTATGTTTGGTCGTTCTGCCACTCGTTCGCATTCGCCGTTTTCTGTGCCATTGGTGCATACATATACGCCTAAATCTTGATTAATTATGTCATATATTATAGAACAATGTCACACGCACCAGCTATTACTGAATCCGGTACCACCTTGCTCCGCGCAACACACATTCGTATCCCAATCAAGAACCCTTCACGGCCAAACACATCGCAATCTTCGTTTTGGAAACTTTCCGACTCCGGGATGGTTCGTCTGAACTGGATCTGAGTTGCGGGTAACTTCCCAACGCTGACAAGCGGGTATGCATCGAATCCAGCAGGCATCCAGCTTGTTGTCATGATGACTCCTCCAGTGAGAAGATAAGAGTCGCAACCTTCGCAATCAATGGGTGGAGCGTTGGTACTGTACACCGAATTGCCAACCAACGAATAAATAGAAGATATGGTGCTGAACGGTAGTATTTGATATGGGTAGTCTGGCGTTGTATTCCTGAAACGCTCAATGGCTCTTGGAACTAGTGACCCGTTGAATTGACCTACGCCAGCAGTGACGTTGTACTCGGTGACTGAGTCATAAGCCGTGACCACTGATGTTCTGACTGAATCTTTGGTTAGCGAACGTAGGGTGAGTTCTCACTTGTTTTCAGCCTTACCGAACAAAAGTACAGCGGCAATCCAGACAGCTGCCATCGACAGTACTCTTTCTGGTGTCAGCTGGAATAGGAGGATCAGAATGGAATACCAACCGAACTAGACCCCATAATCTAGCAGTCCAGCCTGAAGCTCTGGAAATCACTATGCGAATAACTTCGAAACCTGGAGTAGTCGGTGATAAGCAGAAGAAAACGTCGCTCCTGAGTCCTCGTCTTCGTCCGGTCAGCCCCCAATGTAGCAGCTCAAAGGTCTTCGACAATCCAAATGTCAAAACTGTTGATAGAGCCCCTTGCGTGATTCTCAGAACAGCCAGAGATGAGCCGATTTCGATCTTCAGAACCCTATGCATAGCTTGCCCGGCACGAATGGCGGTCGGTGCCGAGAAGGCTTGCACATACCACAGGACAAGTGCGAACGTCACAGTGGAGAGGAGCGCAATGAAAAATGCATATTTTGTATTTCGTAGGGATGAGTGAGTTCGTGGTTCACTCGTAAACGGCATTTTTGTCGTATTGGGTCGGTTCCCCTTGTGATTGTGAACCACTAGCTTCTCTTCGGGCGTGATTCCGGCCTTCGATGAGTTCGATGCAGCTTCCCGTATTTGGACCTGTGGTAGATTGGTCTCTTCGAGATCTCCATTGACAGTTTTCATTTCGTCGAGGCTCTTAGTCCGCTGACAGGAAAACATGTTGCATGCAGATAATGAAGTTTTTCGCCAATAAAAGCAACCCGTGATATTTATATTGAGAAGAGGCAGGGTTACGCCCAGCGATGCACTGGTAGGGCTCATTGTCTTGTTTCGGGTGATTGCTTGTGACACCTTCCGCTCCCGGTCCGGCCACTGGCCTCCGATTCGGTAACTTTATACGGTAGCAAAAGGCATGCAAGGCGATATGCACCGTTTAACGTGTCAAGTGCAAGGTGGTCAGGGTGAGAGCCTTGGTTGGTACGTCTTTCGGTGACCGATCAACGGTTGAGTGCGGGTTCTCCCGTCGCGCGACAGGGATTGAAACTTATTTTTACCTCTCGTTGATTACCGGATTATTTTTTGCCAATCACCAGTCTTTGTGTACTGCCAAATCATGGTGGATTTAGACATAGATCGACACAGCCCGTGTATTAGCGCCCACGACTGCATTGTATATGACCAGAAATAGATGCGCATCAGATCTGGGGGCCGAGGGAGGGCCATTGATAGGATTTGGCAAACGGGTACATGAAGTTCTACCCCGCTCTTTGAGTAACTATCATGCAGCCTTGAATTGTAAATATGAAATCCTTCCTTCAACAGGTATCCTTCAACTGATATCTTTCAACCTCGAGTTGTCAAAATTCCATTGCTCCCCAGGGTCAACATCTGTACCAAGATGCTAGAACATTACGTATTCACGACCATTTTGTGGGGACTTATGAAGTGTACGTGTGCTTGCTGGGTTTCTTTTTTAAGTGACGCTAAACTTTCTCTTAGGTGCCATCCTCGTAGCTTCAGATTCGACCCACTCAGGTAATTTCCAAAAACCCTTCTGTCCTTTGCTGAGTGTCCAAGATGAACCATTTGTATACGCGTCTGAGGAGAAATCTCCTGACTCTACTTAGCTGCGCATTCTTCACTATCGACTTCGCTCAATGTCACACCCCAGTCATCATTGACTCAACCACTACCAACTGTCGCTCCATTTCCTGCCAATGCAACATGTGTAAACAACTGCCGCGTAACAATGTCACCGACGCCTGCAATGATCCATAGATGGAGACCATATACTAGTTTTAGTACAACGATAACTGCTGCAACTCTCTTCACCATCATCAATACGGTAGACAATACTACCAGAACTAGCTTGCGGCTCAATGAATTGCCAATTGGGTACACTACACCGCTTCAGAATGCCGATGGAACCCATTTGCACACGGTCTACTACACCAGGGCAACGGCACGACTTTCAACTGTAATGTTAGTCTGATGAGAGATATTCGCATATTGAAGGATGCAGCTTATAATTTGGATTTAGAGCATTCCCATCGGAATTTATAGAGTGGCCTAGCCAATACGTGTGGTCGGGAACCCTCAGAACTTCGAGTAGTTGTCTCACTGCTTCGCCAGAATGGACCACCGTTCCCTTCACATCTTTCCCTCAACCGATTTCGGCAACTATGCCAACCTGGACCTTTAGTTTTCCGGACCCTGGAGGATTGTACTTTTACTTAGCAGCAGATGTAATGTTCAGCAGAGTGGATAGATATCAGCGATCTGAGGAAGCTTGGCAATCGTGCACTCCAGGAGGCGTAAACCCTCTACAGCCGTTGATGACAGCTCGGTTCATGACGCACACAACCGTCATGTTTGAACACGCCACATCAACGCCAGCACCAGTTGGAACGCCGAATTCCCCGGGGCCGAGCAGCACCAAAATTCCACAGCAAACCCAAAGTATCCCCTCCGTGCCAACTGAAACAAAAGGCCAGGCCGATCTTCCTGGGGGAGCTCCCGACTCAGCTAACCCGACACAAAATGTGCGTAACAGCAAAAACAACGACCATCAACATGCACCAACTATGCCGGGTAACAGCAACAACAACGGCGATCAGCATGCATCAGTAATCCCGATTAATAACGACCATCAACACGCACCGAACACGCCGGCCATACAACAAAATGCACCTGCTACGCAAGCTAACGAACCTCGTCCTATCGTTATACCTTCCACAATTACGGGAACAAGAGGAGATAATATTGTTTTGAACTCGGACCGGGCAGGTGTCATCCTTCCCAACGGCGCAACACTTTTCCACGGATCGCAAACCACAATCGACGGGACGACATTCTCCCTCGCACCATCCGGAACCGCCATCATCGTCGACGGCAGCACGATCCCTATACCCACAGGCTTTACTTTTTCCGCGATCTCGGTTGGCGATAAGAATCTTGCCATATCTCTTATCAACATATCTGCAGAGCCCGCCCGGTTCGCCGTTCTCACAATCAATGGCGTCGAAGTCACTATCACCGCGGTCACGGATGTTTCTGGAGGCGGTGTTGTCCAGTGGCCTTAATAATTAATGAATTGAATTTCAGGGTTCGATTCACAAATAATTCATATTCATCAACCTTTAATTCATATTATTAATCTAATTATTAATTAGTCTATCGTGAGTCTTGGCATGGTGTTTTGTACTTATAAGCCTGTATACCCTCATTGTCGTCCTGAATAGGCTAGTTTCCTTCATTTTCAACATCATTAGAGTTTTGTGATACACGTAGCTGCTCATCTCCCCCCTGTTCTTGTATAGGCGTCTCTTCTAGCAGCTCAGATCTCCACTCACTGATGATTCCACTCCTCAGCCACGATTTCAAACACTCA
>KZ805470.1:1492-94847 GCA_003073855.1 Periconia macrospinosa
AAAAAAAAAAAAAAAAAAAAAAAAAAAAAAAAAAAAAAAAAAAAAAAAAAAAAAATCCAGGTCTTTCGCGCACGCACGCACACGCGCAATAGAAAAAAAAATCGCGGTGCTAGCTATCAAAGGGGCCCAAAGAAGGGGGGAAATGTTGAATAGGGACTTTCAAATCCAAAAAAAAAAGACATTACCCAATGTCTGTCATTTCACCAATCCCGAAAAAACTAAAAGGGACGAAAAAGATAAATTTTCCCCAAACCTCAATCAAACCCCCAAATTCCTCGCCATCATCACCTCCCCGCTAGCCAACGCAGCCGTAACCTCCTCGACATACCTCCTCTCCATCTCCTGCACCTCGACCGAGCGCTTGCTGCCAAACGCATGCACAGCAGCGTAATACACATCGGCGAAGCCCTCGCACGCGCGCTTGGACCACTCCGACTGGCACTGGATGTACATGTCGGCCTTGAAGTTGAGGTCGATGCGCTGCTTGTTGGCCTCGGAGAAGCGCGACTGGGCCTTGTAGTTGCGGTATCCAAAGTCGTGGCGTTGGCAGGATTGGATGACTGTCGTTGCGTCGTTTGTTAGTCTGGATAGAAAATTTTGGTTTTTGGGGCAATGGGGGGAAGAGGGGACGTACAGTCGAAGCCGAGCGGGTTGTCCGGCGAGGAGGAGCAGCCGTCGCTGGACCAGTCGAGGGATGGGGGGTTTTGGGCGTTGCGGGCGGATTGGAAGCCGGACATGGTGGTGCTGAAGAGGAGGCGGTCGGTGGCTTCGATGTTGGTTTCGCGGGGTGCGAGGATGGCCGGGGCTGCGAGCGCCAGGCCCGTGATGCTCAGGAGAGTGAAAAGAGCGGATCGCATCTTGGGTGATGGCGTAATGGATCGAGGGGGAAGAAAAGGGTTAGGGGAGAAGCGAAATGAAACGGAACGGAACGAAGTAGTCGGAAGTTGGAGTGATCTGGGGTAACGAGGTCCTATTATAGATGTGGAGTGAAGGGTACCGTGCGAAAGCTCACTGTCCCTGACTTGCTTGTTTAATTATGTTTAAGGTTGGGAAGGAGATTTGGTACAGTCAGACGTTTAAGTCGACGTTGGGGGGGTACGGCTGCTAGCTCCTCACGCTCGATGAGTGAAAACTGCTAGGAAGATGAGCAAGACACTGCCCTTTATAAATCATGTGAGGGCCGTTTGGGTTCTTCATCGGCGAACAATCCGCGGAGCGTCCCTGTACTATTCCAATGGAATGTGGTGGTGTTGTGGATGCGTAAAGTTGATTGGCCAATTCATCTACGGAGAGCGCGCGCCTTAGGAATAGACTCCCGGCGTGGAGTCCGAAAATGGCAGTTTGGCAAACATGATTGGCCTTTGTTATTTCAAAACACCGAATGATGGTCAGAATAAGCGAGTGCTTCACGATGTGGGCGCAAATGGCTCGTAGAAGAGATGCACATGGCCGATGTGTATGGGAGTCGAGAGATGGGCGGTGGAGATGGGCGCCTTGGATTACTCCTTTTGGTGCGCACCATATCGTATTGTACGTACTACATATTGATGGCAAGATTACGAACCACCAAGTCCGGTTGCACGACAGACACCTGACGAAGTTCAGCTTACACGGACAGGAATTGGGGGCGATTCGCAACTCGCTATATCCACAGCACAGCCCGTCTGTAACAGGTCGGGAACGTACTTGACTTTGGATGACCTGTTGACAGTTTGATTGCGCGTCTAAGAAACCGTTGAGGATGGGACCAAGGAAGCGTGCAGGACTCGATCCATGGCACTCGTGCTACGTTGCTCCGGAGCAGGCGGCGTGGTGAGATTATGCTGGGGATGGCTAACTATTGCGTTACCATGGTTAAGACGATACATAGGTACACCAAGTCAAGAAGTAACAGTAGGGAGCTCCCAGGTAGACGGTTAGTAGGCTAGCGTAACGGTCATGCGGGGGCGGGAGCAAGGATGGCGCACATTGTTCTGGAGAATTGGTACAAGACAACGGGAAGCATAACTACTTAGTACCTAAGTAAGTACTGACTATATGCAGCACATGTTCATGTACGTACTGTAGGTACACAGTTGCATATATGTACCTAAGTAGGTATGAGGCCATGTGCATTGGCGTGTGCTAGCAGTAACAATTCCCGCATTTAAGTCGCACTGCAGCCGCGTCCGCATCCACATCCGCATCTGCATCCGCCCCTCTTTCTCTTTGGGGCGACATGCATTGCAGGCTGTTGATGCTGTCACGACAATTATGTAAACAATACAATCGAATAAACAACGCGAAGGAAGATTGACCCGTGACCAGCCAGGCTTCCAATGTTTGTTTGTTTTTGTCGGTGGGATGAAGCCATGTCATTAGTCAGAGGGATTGTGGAGCTCTGGCACTGCAGGCGAATGACAGCTCGCCGCGTTCTCGTGCAGCTGCTAACTGCACAAGTCCAATTCCCAGCGCCAACACTCAGACTCCAGCGCAATAAGGATCGAGCGCTGGGGCAAGACCACGCGGGCTGCGGTGGAGACGTATTGATACGATACGGCGGGGCGGGAGGGAGCTGGGATGAGAAGAAAAAAAGAAAGACCGAGCCATGACCATCCCGTCCATCCTGTGCCGCATCGAAAAGAAACCATGAAACCGGTGGGCACAGATGGAAAAAGCATGTACATGTGCATTTATTTATGCATGGTGTAGAGAAGAAAACGTGCAGCGACGGATATACCCGTAGGCGCGAGCTGCTTCCTACTGTTTCCAGTGCTTTTTAGCCCACGGGACAGGGACAGCACCAAACGCACGAGCCCTTTGTTTATGTCCACTGTCCACCACCAGCCAACCGATGCCCACCCTGCCTGCCCTGCCCACCTCTCAGACCGACAAATCTTCAATCCGTCCTCGCCATTGCTATTGCTCTCCTTTTTCCCTCATCTAATGCCCGGTAATTTACCCTGCCAACCTGCCCTTGACCCCCGCAATCGCCTGCTAATTGGTCTCAGAACAATCCAGCCCAGAACCGAGCTCAAAACACTTTCTTGAACCATCATCCCCCGTCCTACAGCCGCCGCGGATGCTTTTTCTGGCTCCACCCTTTTCGCCCGGCCACCCCCGCAGAATTTCTTCTGCGCACATATAACACCTCCCGACTCCCCCGAAATTTTACTTCCTCAAATCTAGCTCGGCCGACGCCCTAAACACAGCCCCAAGGGGCATATACCGCCATGGACGGTCCTCCCCCTCCTCCCCCGCCCCACGGCGCCAATCCCAAGACAACTGGAGGCAGCAAAGGCCCCAGCGGAGGACTCCCGCCTGGAAATTATGACATCTTTATAATACCGCCCCATTCTGCAGGAGGTGGCTTTGTCTACTTGCCCAGTCTACAGGTTCAGCGGAACAGTTTCCTTGCCGGAGTGGGCAGTACAGTTGCTGCAATATCGGTATGGATGATGATCCAGCCCACGCTCAAGATCTGGTTCATGCTCGCCACCCAGAGTGTTTCCACCGGAGGAAACGGCGTCGTCTTGCTGCTCGTCGTGGCAGTGGTCGGGGGTTGGGCCTGGGGTAAGACACAGAGCGGTGGTGGGCCGTTTGGAGGCGGTGGCGGTGGTGGGCCAGGCGGTGGTTCTGGGGCTGGGGCCGGGGCTTCCGGCGCAGGTTATCAGCGAGCTCCTCCGCCTCCTCCTCACGGCAGCTATCCTGGCAACGGTGCACCTCCACCCCAAGGTGCTCAGGGTGGATGGGGCGGTCAGCACCAACAGCGGGGTGCCCCTCCACAAGACGGTGAACCGTGGTCAGAGCAGCCAGAGCCCGATGCTCATGCACAATGGGAGCAAGAACAGCAGAAGAAGAAGGCCGAAGAGCAAAAGAAGAAAGAAGAAGAGCAGAAGAAACGGGAGGAGGAACGAAAGAAGCAGGAAGAAGAACGGAAGAGACAGGAAGAGGAACGGAAGAGACAGGAAGAGGAACGGAAGAGACAGGAGGAAGAAAGGAAGAGACAGGAGGAAGAACGTAAGAAGCAGGAGGAAGAAAGAAAGGCAAAAGAAGAGGCAGAAAGAAAGGCAAAGGAGGAGGCAGAACGGCAAGCAAAGGCTAAAGCAGAGAAGGAAAAATGGGAGAAGATGCGGGCCCGAGAACGCGAGCAGCGAGAACGAGACGCCCGAGAACGCATCGCAAAAGAAAGGGCAAGGAAAGAAAAAGAGGCCAAGGAAAAGGAGGAGAAGGAAAGACAAGCTCGAGAAGCCGAAGCTCGGGCTAAGATTGAGAGAGAGATACGGGAGAAACTCGAGGCAGAGCAGAAAGCCAAAGCCGCCGAGGAAGCTCTTAAGAAAGCCGCCGAAGAGAAAGCTGCTGCGGAAGCTGCCGCTGCCAAAGCCAAAGCCGACGCTGAACGAGCCGAGAGACTGAAGGCAGCCCGAGAACGAGCTCAAAGAGACCGAGAAGCGCGAGTCAAGGCTGCAGCAGAGAAGACCAAGGCGGAGCAGCAAAAAGCGGAGCAGCAAAAGGCCTCCGAAGCCTCGACGAACCGGCGCTCTACCACCTATGGGGGGATCGGTGGAGGAGAGAAGCTGGACCCGTATGCTGGTGCTAAGAGCCCACCCGCTACGCCCTCGGTCACGTCTACGCAGTCGTCACCTATAAAGGTCACCATGACGCCCAAGAAGAACTACGAGAAGCCGACAGCCAAGTCGTATGTAGGCACGGAAGATGAGCACTCGTTCAGACCCTACGACGGACCCGGAAGACGGCCCCCGAACCCTCCCTCACATGCCTCGTCCTACACAGCATCCAGCTACGCCCCGTCTGCATCCACATCGCGCACAACACCACCACCTAGCCAGCGGGGACCTTACTCCACCAACGACCCGGACAAAATACAAATCAAGGCCGTGTACCTCTTCAACGACCTGTTTCCGAAACCCGTTGCTCAGCTCGTTGCTAACGTGGGTAAAGTGACGGACGGATTGATCCTAAAGATCCAGTCGGAAGGTCTGTTCATTGACGACGATGTGCGAGGTATACCGCAGCGCGAGTGGGACGTCAAGGCTTGGACGCTGAAACTTGTCGAGGTACGTCTTCCATCTCTTTCTTTTCCCCATCTCTTACAGACTATCCAACTAACGTTCCCGCACACAGACCGGCAACCTCCCCTCCAAGGGCCTGCACATCCTCAGGGCCGCGGTCCGCGACACGGACGGCAAAAAGTACATCTTCATGGTCGATGAGTCGGAGAGCTGGAAACTCAATGTCGGGTTGCAGCGGCTGCGCAAGGGGTCCCAGGCCCGCACCACGCAGTACTCGCAGATGCCGCCCTCGGAGTTGACGCGCATCTTGAACTCGGTGCCGCCGTTTATGTAGGGGCGTCGACGGCCTGACGTGTGGGAAGGAAAGGAAGGAACAGTAAAAGCAATGATGGTATTTTGTGTATATGAAAGTGACGAGAAGGGTTTGTTTATGAGGGGTCAGTCAGTGAGTGGGTCGGTGCGTGGAATGTATACATACGAAGGGGACGGACGAGAGAACCAAAGAACCAAAGAAAGAAAGAAAGAAAGATGCATGAAAATGCCCCCGATTGTTCATATGGGATTTGATTGTCTCCGATGATTGGTTGTTTGTTATTGTGGTTTGCTTGCCTTCTTTTTTTGGAATGTGTGTCTGGAATGTGTTTTTCATCCTCCCTCCCTCCCACATGCGTTCGTTTCCATTCCATTCCATTTTTTTTTTCTTATTATCGTTGTTTATTGAGTGCGACACTTGAGATTCCCCCCTCCCACCCGCCCTTATCTTATTATTATCAACATCGAATCACTGCCTTACTTATGTATTTCAATCTCTTTATTTCGACCCCCTCCCCCCCCCCAACAGAGTAGAAAATCGCCCTTTTTTTTCTTTTTTTGCTTTCATGATTCCCCCCTCTCCCCCACTTTTTTTTTTTTTTTTTTTTTTTTTTTGCAATTGAGCGACGGAGTTGGGTTGCGGGGTCCGTCTCAAAGGCCTGTTTGTTTGTTAAACACGAGTTGATTGATTAATTGATTGATTGATTGAAATTTGAGTCAGGTCAGGTCAGGCTTTATGTAGTACATACCTAAGGCCACAGACAGAACAAGGACAGAACAGGACAAGGACAGGATAGGACAAGGCGTATGTATGATATATATGTACATACATATGTATATGGTAGTTAGTAAGTGGGGTAAGTAACTACAAGGGAATTCTGTGGGATGGAATGGAAGGAAGGAGTGTTTTTATTTTTTTTAAAGTTATGTTAGAAGATGAAAACAGAGAAGACGAAGAAAAAAAAGAAACAAGAAAAGAAACACATTATATGTATGTATTCGCACTGATGATTATTGTACTGCAAACCCACCCCATTCAATTCTCTCTCTCCTTATGTACATGCTTGCTTGCTTGCTGCTGCCCTGTCCAAGCTGATATCCCCCTTTCCTTTTTTTATTTTATATTTCCCTACGTTCGTTGCCGAAATCGATTCAGACCGGTCCCCTCCTTCGTGTAAGTGAAAGTATCTGTGCGACATTGCCTTTCACTCCCCATCCAACAGCTTGATGCTGTTGTACGTCACGATCTGGCTGCACGCACACGTGCCACCATCGTCGTCGGCGGTGCCGCCGCAGCGGATAGGTTGTAAGGTCCAGGGACCGGAACAATCCGAGGACTCGTAGACGCGGACTATGTGTAGAATAACAAACATAAATGATCAGCTTCTCAACAAATTCTCCACAAATGACCCTCTCCAACCAAGAATTTTACTTTAGGAACGGAAAATTTAACAGAGACGCTTGGGATGGGGGGAGGAGGA
This sequence comes from Periconia macrospinosa, assembly GCA_003073855.1. NCBI lineage: Eukaryota > Fungi > Ascomycota > Dothideomycetes > Pleosporales > Periconiaceae > Periconia > Periconia macrospinosa. The sequence continues at coordinate 8,298 of KZ805470.1, forward strand.
AATAACTACTACTCACGGGAATTATACCGCAACTTCTCATGCGCCCACAGAACTTTCAACCCACCCCATTTCCTCCCACCATCTTTCTTCTCCTCCCCCTCAGTGGTGCTCGAACTCGTACTATTATTATTCCGACTAGTACTACTACTGCCGCCGCTGCCGAGCTCGAAGCACTTCTTCTTCTCTCCGTTGACGATATCAAGCAGTCCACCATCGTCGACGTCGATTCCAGCGCCGGGATCGCGGCACTCGGCGTCGTTGAATACCGAGAGGATGACTAGTGAGTCCGGGGACGGTGGTGGTGGTGGGGAATGGTGGGATGTGCGGGCTGGGATGAGGATGGTGTTGTCGAGTCTGGTTGGTGGTTTTTTTATGTATTGGTTAGGTCTGTGGGACGTGTTGGGGTGTGGTGTGTGTGTGTGTGTATGGAAGGGGAGGGGAGGGGAGGGAGGTGTGAGGACTTACGGAGCGCCGAGGGTTATGAGGGCGAGAGAGGCCGGGAAGAGGAGCGTGGAGAGACGCATGGTTGGTTAGGTTGGTTTGGTGTTGAGGGGTTTGTAGGTTTTGTAGGTGAGGAGAGGGAGGTTTAAAAGTTGGGTTGAGTAGGAGAGTTGATGGTGTGGTAAAGAGGTATGTGTGTAGGTCAGTCTCACTGAAAGGTGACGGGAGGTATGTTATAGTGATGGTAAGGTGGGCGTTTACCCAAAGTAAGAGGAAGGGACGAGGTGTACAAGGTAAAAGGCAGTGAGTGCTTGAAATGGAAGGAATGGGGGGATTTCTCTACCATCGAGAATCGTGCAGCTTTTCTTGTTGAATACAACATGTGTGTATCGAGAAAGGTGTGTGTGTGTCATTACTGTATTTCACCCCGTTGCAACAACGCACGAATTAGATTTCGAGAACTGCCATCTAGGCCACCAATCCGTTCAATTGTTGGAGGTCCTGTATGACATCAATTACTATCGATGCTAGTTTGGTTATTGAACCGCTTATTCTGTTGGTATAAAGGGTGGCGTCAAGGTTGGCTCATAATTATCCGGTTTATATATTGAACGACGATCTTGGGTGGTAACTTATGGGAACTTTATTAGTTGAGACGACCCCTCTTATGGGTAAAAATAAGGGGAACCTCCCAACATCTGCGACCCTGTTTAGCGTAGCTTGGTATCAATCTTGGCTTTGAATTAAGAGTCGTCAAGCATTTGGAAACTATGCGCGGTAGTTGATTCAAGATGAATTCTTCATTATCTACCCTCATGCTGCTGGGTGTTGGGGTTGGCACCAAGAACCCAGCCAATCCCGCTTGCTAGACCTCCCGTCACGGCATTGGCGACGAGATCCCTCTTTCGAACTCTATCCTCTGCGCTCATGCTTCCCGAATCACTAAAGTCCATAGATGCACGCCCGCTGTCATGGCCAAATTCTCCGCTTTGGTTGCCAGATACAGGGTGATTATTAGCTGCACCACGAAGCGGGAACGCGCTTTTGGAGAATGCTGCTGCCGCTCCTCTGGCAACATCAAACAGCCCCATAGGGGATTCTTCTACAGCACCTCTGCCGACCTCGCGACGAGGCTGCAAAGCTATTGTGTCATTGCTAAAGGCACCCGGCAACCTGCTATCGGCCGCGTCGTTGAAACGTTCTTCTGCCTCGTTCTCCTCCGCCAGCAGAGCAGTCATTTCCTTTTCGCACTCCTGCCACACCGCGAGGACTTCTTCGAGATGACGAGGGGGTGCGAGAAGCAGAGCCTGTGAAAGTAGCTCCATACGCTGCTCTAGCTGGCGCAGATCGGAACGAGAGCTTGTATTTTGGCCCCAGGAAAATGACGAAGATGGAGAAGTGCGGTGACGACCGGCTTGCAGAGCAGCGCGCCAAGCAATGTCATCACCATCCTCCTTGTCGGAAGAGCTGAAAGAGAATTGCCGGGAGGAAGCAGAGGCCGCGGGAGAGATGGCAGGTGACGGCGTGCTCGGGCTGAGCCTGTTGACCACGTAAGAGTAGGCAGTTTCAAAGTCGTCTTCTGCAAGTGCCGCTTCCACTGTCATGCCAATCACACGACGCTCGGCAGCCGCCTTTCTCTTCTCAAGAACAACTGGGTCAAGAGGTGTTTCCGACTCTTTTTCATCAAGCAGCGTCGAAGGCCTGGCGGTAACGAGATTCTGCCCTATTGATATCATATCATCAAGGTGGGTGTAGCTGCGGGTATTCTGAGATAGTAACTTCTGGATGAGCGACAGTGGGTCGGCACTGACTCTGATGTTTACCGGCTGGAAGGGAACACCGTGCTGGAGGGTCAGCGAGTAGAAGGACATTGCGTGCGTTGCCGAAAGCAAAGCTTGGATCCGCTGGAAGCGGTCGGATTTCTTAAAGTGCTTCTCGAATGCTGATATCATGTCCGAAGCCCGCTTCATCCCTCCTCTTGTCTTGTTGCCATTGCTAGCATTATCGTAATAGTGCATGATAGTCTCCAAAATTATTCGCTCTACGTCCGAAGGAGGCAATGGCTGCTGTCCCGCTGAGGGCTGGACGTATATCTGGATCGCAAGTGAGTACTGGCTGCCTTCTAGGAGACCTTTGAGAATTTCCGTTTCAACAGCTTTGATGTCGATGTCTCCAAATATGCCATGCCCGTGACGGTCTCCTGCTGCCTCGCCAGCACCCCAACCCCAGAGCCAGAGAACTTTAGCCCGTATTGCTTTCCATTGTTCTCCTTCTATCTTAGCAGCGCTACCAAGGATATGAATGGCTTTCTGAAGAATAGATGCTTGCTCCGATGCGTCACTTCGTAGATATATGCGTGCCACTTCTCGTATCGAAAAGCTCTGTTGCAAGCTAGCAAGAACACAGGAAGAAAACAACAACAATTCGAGCAGGAGAACAGAACTGGGGCCAGGTTTAGTCAGAGGATTGTTCGAATTTAAGAGCGAATCTTCGTGTAGGTTGGAGGCGACTGCTTCCTGCAAGAAAGCGCTGGGAAGGTCGCATGTCGGCAGCGCGCTCACGACCGCGTTGAGGCTGGGAGGTGGCTCTAGACTTAGCAGGGAGGCTATCCGAGACAAGAGTGAATGTGCTGTTTGTATTGTTTCCAGGCCGGAACTCTCAACGAGATAGAGACACGCCAATGCCATCTGTGCGTACTTCATCTCTAATTTACTCTGGGTCTCGTCATCGATATACTCGCGTCCTTCATCATAGCCTCCCAAATCTATGTCACCGGGCCCATCCCACTCTTCCACGGCTCGTGTGACAAGAGATAGATCGTCTCTCGAGGTGTTCACCAGCCAATCGAATAAAGCTTCCCAATCGTCTTCTTGCTGCGGAGACGTTTCGGTGATGGACGACCTCCGATCTTCATTTGAGAGCTTACGTCGTTTGCGCTCGTTGGCTCCACATATCCAAGGTCCAATGACCCCCCTCAAATCTCGCGCTGCGTTTTCGGCCGATGATTCCAGCAGAGGAGCCAGCTGCACATTCAACGCTCTTGTTCCCTTCAGTCGGGCGTATTCGTCGAGTGAGGGCATTGTCGTATTCGGATAGTATTCATAGCCGAGCCGAAGCAAAGGAAGTACGGTAGATATGAACCATGTACGGAGGTATTCGGAGTGGTCGAGGAATGGTACGACGAGTTGCGGTACGAGATCAAGCAGGCCGGTTTCGTCGTCTATGCGGTGCGCGCGGTGAATAAGAAAGTGCGTAAGCAGATCGACATCAGTCTCGGACCTATATAGCGGGTGTATGAGCGGCAGCAGCTCCACTTTGTTCCTCCTTTTTCGTGCTCTTGCATTGGACAGCTCTTTCACGGAAGAAAGATCGAGGGGTATGGCGGGGTCATCGATCGGATTTGAATCATGGTTTGCGAGTTCGTCTAGATATTCGATATATGAGGAAGGGTCCGCCGTTTCGGAGAGGTAGGTGAGAATAATGCGCAGCGTCAACTCTAGAGGTAGGTCATGCCCGCGTAGCGTGGTCAGGGCCCGCAGGGCGGATGTATTGGACTCGGTGGCATAATGAATGGCGAGGAGGACGCAGTGGTTGGCTGATAGCCTTTCCAGGTCGTGAATCTCACTCATAGTAGATCAAGGGGACCAGTGTGTGTTTCATTCCCAAATGCGCACAGCTGTGTGATGTACTATCATGATTGTTTGGGGAGCTCGCATCAGGACACGCCGCATCCCACCCGACGTCAGTGTGTGGTGGTTAGTAAGCGCCGCATGGCTTTCTTCCCTCACAAATGGCCCCGGCCCCCACCCCAATCCACAAAGAATCAAGTTGCCATCTCTAATTCGACTCAATATGAGATGGAATTCCACTGGAATCAGTGCCGAAGCGCTGGGAATTTGTCGGATACAGAGCAAACAATGGCTTTTTTTCTTTTTCAACGTGATATATCACTGGCTGTTGCAAGCATCTGAAGACATACTGTACCTATAGTTTCCACAACGGCGTGCAAGGGCTCACTAGGGGGTTCTCAGAACAGCTTGCAGGCCCGTTACACTCATCGCTTACAGACCAACCGTAGTCAACCTAGATATGTACAGACAGATGCGAGTCGGATATAACATGTATGCATCGCTGAAAGATTATCGCAGCAGATGGCGCTAAGCCGATTCCAGCTCATCCAATCACCATACGTCATTTTACAGCCCGCGAGCTGGAAATGAGAATAAGCACACATCGCTCTAATCTGAGCTCCTAACTTACCTAGCTTGAGCGGCCAAGGAGGTGAGGACCATGGAAGCTTCTCTGTGTCCCAATTTCATTTATCCGACTGCCACATTGAGTCATGCCACGCGTCGCGGGCTCCCTCGTGACACGTCGCCAACTTACATAACCCTCCGGCCTCTACCGATAGCAAACCATGTCTGAGCAGTTGGAGCTCGCACGCGTTTCTTCACCACCAGCGCGCAGGTCGAGGATGCCTGGGGACGTACATGTCGACCCTGACCTGCACAGGAGGACGTTGCGGAAACTCGATCTCCTACTCTTGCCCTTTCTCGCGTTACTTTTTCTATTCAACTCCCTGGATAAAGCGAATGTGCGTCACCCATCCCCAAGCTAAATGTCGGCATCGTATTGACCAAAATAACAGATTGGAAATGCCGAATCCGCACACTTCACCACCGACATCGGACTCGACAAGTCTGATCTAAACACTGCCGTAGCCCTCTTCTTCGTCTTCTTCGTCGCTCTACAGCCCGTGGGCGCAGCTTTAGGGAGGAAATATGGAATGGTGTTATGGGTACCAAGCTGTATGCTTTTCTGGGGCGTGGCAACAGCGATGCATACATGGATCACGGCGAGATGGCAGCTTTATGTGCTGCGTATCATCATAGGATGCATGGAGGCCGGTTTTTACCCCGTCACGGTCTCTTATCTGTCGCTCTTCTACACACGATTTGAGTTCGGCAGGCGCCTCTCCCTTTTCTACGGTCAAGCGGCGGTTGGCGGTGCCATCGGCGGCGTCTTGAGCTACCTTGTTTTTTCCATGTTCCCGGATAAGCATGACGACCACGGGGAGCATACAAGCTCCAAGTGGCAGAATTGGCAGGTCTTATTCTTGCTCGAAGGAAGCTTGACGATCGTCACGGCGATCGTGGGTTATTTCTGGCTTCCACATAGTGTAGAAACAGCATGGTTTCTCTCTCCCGCAGAGAGAGAGTATGCTTTCTCTCGTATCATCCGGGATCGCGAGACCCAGGCTGATCCGGATCAAGCGTCTTCAGAGGACCTAGGGGAAGAGCGTGAGCACGATGACGAGTCGCGTGGGTTGCTGAACCCATCTCAGTCTACCGTCACCTCTACCGGGAGAGGGGTCACAAACGAGCGAGGTCTGAGTCCACATGACATTGTATCCGCGTTCCTGTCACCCAAGATATGGCATATTCTGGCATGCAATATTCTCTCTGCTGTGCCTGTTTACGCCTTTCAAGTTTTTCTACCACTCGTTCTCGCTCCTCTCACAGAATCTCCTAGCCCAGCGTTGGTCAATCTGCTTACTGCCCCGCCCTACATATGCGGCGCCATTACACTTTACTTGTTCGCAAGCTACAGTGACAAACACCGCATTCGGATAATGCCTATCCTAGGTGGGCTTGCTATTATGGTGGTCGGTTTGACTTTAGTGGTCGCCTTACCCACAACCAGAGCCTGGGCAATCCCACGTTATTTCGCGTTGAACGTACTACTTTCCGGTACATTCATAGCTTCCCCACTCACCGTGGCTTGGTTGTCTGACAATACGCCTTCGCCCGGTAAGCGCGCACTTCTGCTTGGAATCAACGGTTGGGGCAATCTCGCCGGCGTCCTTTCAGCACTCTTGTTCCGGCCGAAATACGCCGAATCAGAATATATCGTGCCTTTTTGGTGGACGCTGTTCTGCGTAGCTGCGGCTGCTGTGGGCTACGTACTTTTGTGGAGGAATCTCAAAATGCAGAACGCTTGGCGAAAGGAGGTGTTAAGCAAATGGGACGAAGAAGAAGTGGAACGAGAGAATACAGACGGGCGAGGACCCCTTGAACAACATCATACAGTCATACGCCCTTTGATCGCTGCTCTGGGCAGAAGTGGCATATTCCCTTCGGTATTGCAAGAGTTAAAAGAAGCTACTGAAAACGGGAGAGAGGGTGACGAGAAGATTACGTTCGTGTACGGACTTTAAGCATAGTCTGCCACTTGTTTTCCTCAAAGAGGATGTGGTTCATTGATACTCATGGCCATGGCCATTTCCCCGTCTGATTTTGACTCTTTCCAATCACACAGCTTTTCATGTTTTCGTATCATTCAACCAAGACTAAATGTCCTGAGCTTCTTTCGCCACCGAGACAACTGCAGAGAAGCAAGCCGTCTTCTTATCTGCGACAAGCCTCCATTAAGACTTAACTATAGCGGCTTGTAGAGGCGAATGAACTCTATGCTTGGCAGGCGCGAACGCCATCTACAGGCAAGATTAGCCTCATACGCCGCCTAGTCCGACGTTGCCCAGCCCCCTTAAGCATGCCTAGACCTGCCCAAAAGCTTACTCGCTCCGCACGCGAGCCGCTTCTCCCTCTCCAAAACATTAGAAATGGTTGAAAAAGCAGGCAGGCCACCACACTCTCCACGTTTGCAATTGAGAAATTTCTCTCCCGAGAAATAATAATTATAATAATAACAGATGCTCAGCAGTCCGTCCAGTTTGAGTTGTACCGTCATCGACTGAGATCGAATGGCGATCTAGTGATAGCCAAGACCCCAAGAAGCACCTAAAACACCTCGTGTTTCTACCTCCTGAAACAATTGTGGCAGACATGTCCAAATCAGTAGCTTTCCCGTAGGAGATCCTTAACTTGTTTTGGATATTAAAAGCCTGAGGAGCTCCTTTCGAAATGCGTTGAAAGAATTCCATCATTTCTTCTCCTATTTCTTGCCTTCCCTTCGACCTTCACGCTGAGCGTTTTTCTTTCACTCTATCAACTCTACGTTCCATACATATTTACCTTTTTCCCTGCTGCTGGTAGTCAGCATTTTTTTTTTTTCTTTTCGAGGTTACGCTTTAGTAAACCCTGATTTAGGGATTCCAGCAGTGAAGGTGAACCGATTTTTTAACTCTTCTTGCGATAAAAAGAAGAGATTTGAACCGTCGCATTCAAATCTCGTTTTTGCGCCCAGGAATCCTCTATCGGTCAACGAAAGGAATGCCATCCCCATCCTCTAAAATGTTTATCGACACACAAAGAGCCCAAAGGACCCTTGGTCCCAACCTTCGAGTCACTGGGCCCGAAAGCCACAACCCCACAGCCGAGGAATCGCCCCTAATGGAAACATTCGTCGGCCAAGAAGCTCCTCCGCCCAGCTACCTGGAAGCCACAACACCACTACCCTGGGCTGGTCGTCCTGGCGGAGATGAGGGGGCAAGGTTGCTTGAGGATGGTGGCAGAGTGCCGATCTCGCCTATGCATGAAGAGTACAAGGATGGAAAATATAGAAAGAGGGGGATACTCGAGTGGTTTACGAGGCGGAGAGTTGTGAGAGGTTTACTAGTGGCGGCTGCCCTTTTGTTGGTTGGAGGGATGTTTGCGGCCTTCGTGCACGGCCGTGATCAGCAAGTACGTTTAATGTCTCTTTATCCGTTCAGAAGCAGAAGACTAACATGAAATCACGTATTAGATAGCAGCAACTCCCATCTCAGTTCCTGCTCAACCGGCGTCATCTAGCATCCCCATTTCTCGTCCTCCCACCACCGAGGGTGGCAAACAGACCTTCCCTATCCGCTGGCCCGCACGCTGTGGCAAAAACAACTACAATGTGAATACGCAAGAATTCGACTTTGGTTCCCCCTCCACTCTCTCCATCATTGAATCCGTCCACCAGCTCGACGGACCCTACAAGCGCGTCTCCGGCTGGATCCACGTCGCCGCCGCGCCAGCCGATCAAGCTCCTGGCACTATCCAGGCAAAGCTCTCGTATGCTGTGTCCAAAACTGTCGACGTGGCTAGCGTCAAGTATGCGTATACCGCAAATAGCTTAACGATTGGCGATCCCACATTCCCGGACGGCTTCGACGGGATTCAAAAGAAGGGCAAAGCGTGTTTGGGCCTCTCTGTGACGCTCTATGTGGCTCAGGGCGCCACCATCGAGAACTTGAAGATCCAAAGCACTCATTTGGGCATGCAAGCTCATAATGGTGTCAACTTTGCCGTCACAAACACCACAGCCATCTCGTTAACAACGGGAACACTCGACTCTGTTTCCTTCAACTCGCGCGAAACCCACCTACGCACCATTTCGGGTTCTATTTCAGGAAAGTACGCCCTCTTCGATCTCATCAACATCGAGACGAAATCCGGCTCTGTCAACGTCAACATTGAGCCCAAGGAAGCCGTAGAGGGCAGCTCACCTTCAGCGGTCTTCGCTGCCAGCTCGCTATCCGGCACCATCCGCGCCGACTTTATGCGCAAACGCATCCCCGCACGCGACTACAAGGTCAACATCAGCGCCACCGTGGGCTCCGTCGAGGGCACATTTATCCACGGCTCCACGACCTCCCTGCACACCATCGAAGGCCAGATCAACGCCGATTTACTCCCGTACCACCCCACAGGCGCAGATGAGTCGTCGACCCTGACGACATCCACCACGGACGGCCTGACAATGGTCCGACTGCGATCTCCGTACCGGAACGACCCGGCCTCTGCTGTACCCACTATGAAAAAGTTGGTGTCGAATCACAAGACCATTAGCGGCGCCATCGATCTCACTTATCCCCAGCAGTGGGAGGGGAATCTCGAGGGCCAAAGCTTCAACGGGACCGTGCATTTGCAGGGGAGGGATCTTGAGTTGACGAAGCAGGAGGAGCTTGAGGGGTTCAATAGGGTTGAGGCCAAGAAAGGAGAGGGGTCGAGCACGTTGGTTTTTGGGTCTGTGAGTGGGGGGTGTGAGGTCAAGGTCGGAAACTTGGGTTGAGCCGAACGTGCGGTTCATGATGTTAATTGCCCCCCGTTACGAGTTTTGCGCAAAAACAAATCATGTTTGGGGAAGGACTTTCAAAGACGCAGGTGTATGGTTGGTTGGATTTTTGTTTTTCACGGTTCTGTTCGCTTTTACCAAAGTATTATACCACATGGAGTCGTAGTACGACTAAATTTTATCTGTTTCTATTCACTTGATTACTTATATCACGTATTGTCATCACACACAGGATTCATCGCTTTTGCCTTGACTATCAGACTAAAACTTCCCACAAGCTCTATGAATCGCCAAGCAGAATCAAAAGATCGTATTCGGTGTACTTTCGTCCGCGACTTTGCACTGCTTTCAAATCTAAGCCGCTAACTCACCGCATTCCCAACTCACCAAAGGTATGACTTCATCATAATCTTCCACTTACACAGCCTACCCTTCACAAAACTTACTCGCGGCAACCTGACACCTCGCCCCATTATAACCAGAAAGTAAATGACAAAGTCTGCCCAATGACTATCGATAAGCTTCCGGTAGTTGCTACGGCTGCTTGAGACCAGTGTTTAACAATGCCGCAAGCGCGTGCACGTACTCAACGCCCTCGCACGCGCGTCTTGCGCCGCCCCCGCCATACGCCCCTATTGAGGATGTCGGTTGATGAGGCAGGCGTCCACATTCGGAAACATGAACATGACCGGCTTACCCTTGTTGGACAGTAGGGCAATCCTCTATTATCTGCAACAACGACAGCTCCATGATTTAGGGCTGTGCTGTACTTGAACGGACCAATTTCGGTGCTTTTACCTATTGGTACTACAACGTCTCACGGAACAAGGTAGATCGTTGGGGCTTTTTTCCCATTCTGACTGTTTGGGGATGGGGGTTGAGCCCGGTCACTTGGTTTGCTTTGTGTTGATTGCGGATGGGAGGATTTTTTTTTGTGCTGTATCTGCCTAACTCCGAAGGCCCGTCTACTTCCGCATTTCCGTCTGAGAGGTTATGGTAAGGGCCTGGGGCGCTTCAGTCTATAGTACGCGTGGATTGCCGAGGTGTCGATATCATTTGGTGACTTTCAATCACATGCGTGTGGTATGTATCACGGGAGTGTGCCTGCCTGCTATTGACTTCTGGTCTAGCATACTGAGCCATATTTTCGAGCCTCTAGACTTTGGAGGCATGCTCGTGTCACCGAGCAAACGGATCACGAGAAGGTGAACGACTAGGCCTACGTTTTACAGAAATCAATGATATATGGTCAGCTGGTGACTGTGAGGGGGCGCTGGCAGAAGAGGAAGCCGCCTATATGCAGAGCTGACATGATCGCCTGTAGTTTGTGGATCGAATAAAGATGACAGCCAAGTATGCGGTGAATATAGAAAGTGGTCAAAGTGGTGACACGGGCTCCCACTGAAGAATAATTCCCGAACGAGGATACGATGATCGAATCAGCAAGACACTGATTGCTTGCCAATCTCCACAGAACCTGGAGAATATACGAATACCTAACGCTGGGCCGATACTATCAACTAGAATTGAAAATTTCCTAATGTAGAGCTTGCTGCAGTGTTGACTGTCAAAGAACGCCATTCCGAGCGGAAGGGCAGGTGTAAGGTTGAGAGTGTCCAATGATCACTGGGGAATCTGTAGCCCTCCGTCTGTATCAGGAAGCAAGGGAGCAGACCAATATTGCACACCCCTCCACCATCCTCCTGAGAGGACTCCTTCTTGGTAGATAGACCAGAGATATGTTCGACAAACATAGCGCAATTGACCAGCGGCGGGCCGTGCTGATTTCGGGATTGCGCGCATCGCTGAGTCTACCCGGCCAAACATGGTGCACCGTACACCTGGAGTCTGCATGCATTCATCAAGTCCAGATCTGCACATTGGACGATTTAGGAAAGGGGTCCGAGTTAGCATAACGCGCAATATTAAAACATGTCGTACTGAACAACTGTTCGACGCTCAGGTAATAGAATTGAGGTAGCAAAACCCGAATTGGGCGTACATGGAGCTCAGAAACGAAGACGGAGAGCCAGACAAGGAAGGACTGAGGCGCATGAGGCAGCAAATGGATAAGTGGGCGAGCATAGTGGCCATGCATCATCTTGGCATAGACGAGTATCCAAGAGAATGGGTAAAGTTGCAGGGACTAGTTCGCACGGCCCTCTCCAGAGACTGCTGTCGTATAGGTAGCGAATGCGGCAGCTGGTGGGGATAATGTCAAACGAGCCGGGAGAGGCGGTGAAGGCGGTCCTCACGTGGTTTGTTGGAGGCCATCGAGGATTCAATGTCGCACAAGCTGTCAACGAGCTATCAAAACGTCAGTCTGTGTGAGCAGACTGATATGTACGAGCTAGTTAGCGCGATGGAACGTAGACAGCGACCATGTTCCCCGCTCAGGCGAATAGACTTAGAACGCAGCCAGCGGCGCTGTTCGGTCCTGTCAAAAGTACAGCTACCGTCATGGTGGAGTGGGTACAGATCAGATTCTGTAGCAGCAGACAAGTGGGCTCAACGGCCAAGCGCCGAGCAGCGTGTCATGTCGTGTTGTGTCGTGACGGGTGTAGGTTAGAAGCTGTAATTGTTCCACTGTAGACCTGATTGGAGGTGGGGACGCGAGGGGCTCGCTTAGTCAGGAGCTTGGCAGCTACCTCTCCTCTATCCAGTACCACCACTATCATACACAATATGTGCTGTTTACTAAATCTTCCACGAGCTGAATGACACAATCCGCGTGGCTGCCATGATGATGAAGTTTATCATTTGCTCGCGACGACCGTCGTCGGTTGCTTCTGACTGTGGCTTTCGCGTACCTAGGTACTTTGTAGGGTGGTAGCAATGAAGCGTTTCACATCGCGTCTCAGCACAGCAGGCATCCTGCGACAACTCAATCCTGCCATCAGCCCCAAACGACCCCTCACCAGCTTCAATCGAGCCATTGGCTCGCCGTCACCACCGAACAGGGCCGTTTTTGCGGGGATGATCCTGAAACCCTCCCTTTCGAGCTGGTCTCGAGTTTGCAAATGGGCCTGGGAATCCCGGCTCATTACGCTCCGTGAGGTGGCTCATTGGTTTGAGCAGTTCCACCCCTCCAGAGCTGCCTCAGTTCGCAAGGAAAATCATACTGCTCGCCCTCCAGATCCCAAGCAAGTATGCCCTTGTCGCTAATCTCAGGCCATCCTGCGGTACGGGTCATCGTCGACCCCCAGCAGCCTTACGACCACCCCTCCACCGCTCGATGTCCCCTTTTGGGCGAACGCCTCTTCTCCAGGCTGTCGCCGTTCCAGGTCTCTGCGGCCAAGGCGTTTCTCGACACCACCCTCAAACTTCACCCAAAAGTGGTTCCTTTGCGTCAACTGTACGCATGTCATTTCCATCACATCTTCCCTCCCGGAAACCTTACACCCGCGCGCTCAATTCACTCTCATATACGTTCACACTCCCCCAGCTTCACTTCTTCTTAGTTTGGCCACTGTCGTTCTTTAGAAGCATCCTTTTTATTATTCACTTTCTTTCTTTTAAATTCAGGAGCCGGCTCCTTGACGCGCTGGTTGCGAGGGGACATTGTTCTCCGTACACTCTTTTAATCTGCTCGATTTCTATTCTGCCAACACTTGCAACGCCAATAAAGTCGAATCTTAACTGTCACATAGCCACATTCCTTCGAGAGTCCTCCCCACCTTCACTTCTCTACTAAATTGTATGTCCCTCGTGCGTTGATTGTACTCCCTTGCGTAACTCAACTGCATCCATCCCCCCACGGCTTGCCATTGCCAGATGCATATCGCCATTCCAAACGATGCACGAACTACTGGCCCGATGCTAACAGTTACACCGATATAGTTTTTTTTTCCACGCGGGCAATAGACCCATTCTAATAGGACGGAGATTAAGAATGGAATTTAATGCGGTTCAACAGTAAGCTCTTATCCAAGTCGGCGACTGTCGATGAATTGTTTATCATGAACGCTGGCTGACAAGCAGATAGGTACCGTCCCTCATCTAATCGACCTTTTGCTATGAATCAATCCACGGGACACCAGTCGCAAATGATGTATTCCTACAACGGTGTTCCTCTTCAGCAACAACAATCACAGCAACAGTCTCAGCAACACACACAAACAATGCACCAGGTGCCTCGACCATCGCCACCCAGGCCCACGTGGGCAGTGCCACAACCCCAAAATAACCCTTACTATCATCAAATGCAAAGAGCTATGGGAATCAGCAGAGACGAATCTCAGCAGGCTGTCAAATCCGACGTGAATACTCCGAGTGCCCCGGCTATGAGTGAAGCACCGTACCGCCATGGGATGAATGTCCCGCCCATGGGTACCACAGACTACTTCCCGGGAGTTATTGATACTAGTGAGTCTGCCTCACTAGCATATCAAATCCTTTGTCTAACGCATATAGGCCCCTGGGGACAAAAAGTTTGCGAGGAACTCGACCAATTTTCCTCGTTAGATCCAGACATCAACGAGTTCAACCAAGGATTGATGGGTCACGACGAGAACACGCCCATCATTGACCTCAGGCAGTATCATGGTATGGATCACCGCGAGAACGAAAATGTGGCCGCCTTCAACCCAGACTCCTCGCGGCGCATGTCTGAGTCGTCCTTTTCGATCTCAAGCACCGGGGGTGTTCTTCCAGAGGTGTCCAATTATGAAGACATGGGCTCATCCGAGGCAGTTTCGTATGCGTCTGATTGTGACGCCTGGAACAACTTGGAGCCAGCCCCTTCCCTGCTCTCTCCACTCGCTTCTCCACGACGCCCTCAACAACACGACAATGTTATCCGCCAAGGCAGCCGTTCTCGCGCTTCGCCCACACCGCACAATACCTCGCGCGCATCACCCTATACGCTAGAAAGCAGTCGCTTCAAGCGGTGGTCGACCGGGCAAGCTCCAACTTCGACTCCATCTCATTCCCGCCCGTTGTCACAAGTGCAGGACCGATTTGCTCCTTACGGACCACGGCTGAACCCACACCATAACCCACATCATTCAATGCCTGCCTATCCATCCAATGCGATGCAAAATTTCGGATTGCCTACTCAAAACGTTCTCTATTCGCAAAATCATACGCTCCAATCCAATGGCCCTGCCATGTATGGAGGTCACGACCATCCGTATCAGCTCGAGATTCCACGACCGCTTCCATCGCAAGGGCTCTTCCGTCTTCTGCAAAGCAATGCAGACCGGCATGATGGTTGCGCATCGCATTTTGCAGATCTTTCCGACCCTCCTGACCTCTACTCTTCCCTCCACGAAGAGCCGTGCGACCCGCCGGAATCCGATATGAACCCTTCAGACCCCGATCTTGTCCCTCATGAACAGGATCTGCGCTTCACTGGAGATTTATATACTCCACGGTGGGTGCGCGGCCACGGAAACAAGCGAGAAGGCTGGTGTGGACTTTGCAAACCTGGCCGATGGCTTGTGCTTAAAAACAGTGCTTTTTGGTACGACAAATCTTTCACGCATGGTGTAAGCGCGGCTACCGGCGCTGCCTTCCAAGGCCCGCAAGATACTCGGCGAACTGAAGGAAACCTTGATGTCTGGGAAGGACTGTGTGGGAGCTGCGGCGAGTGGATTGCGCTGGTCAGCAGTAAAAAGAAGGGTACGACATGGTTCAGGCATGCGTACAAGGTATGTGATCGTCCAACCCCCACACCCTTGCGCTCGCGGTTTGTCGCGGCCGTGGGAGAGAATGTTGTACAAGCTCGTGCATGCTAACAAAAACAACAGTGCCACACGCATCCCAAGGTCAAAGATGGGCCGAAAAGACGCCGTGAAACGCATGCTGTGCGCGCTCGCGCAGCCTCAGCTTCGAATACCACGTCCTCGTACCCAATTAAATCGGAAGTGCAAGCCGATTTGAGAGCAAACCGGCACTCTACACCGATTCCAACGTCCTCACTGCAAGCCCTCGGCATACCGATATCAGCACCACCTTCCTTACCGCCTACATCTACCCCACAGCCATCTCATTCCACGCCGCATTTAGCTGCTACTTCCTACCCCACACCTACGTCGTCTACTGCCCAGCACCCGCCAGCCAATCCATTATCAGGAGACTCGTCAACTGCAAAATCTCGTCCTGAGCCACCTGTTGTGGGACTGTTCACGTCCCCCTTACAACCTGGCAGCACGTTCAATCCAGCCCATGCCATCAGTGAACCCGAATTGGTTGGTGTACCCAGACCGACTGCGCTTAGTTCGTTGGCAAGCATGATATAGAATTCCCGGAATGCAACTCCCTTCTTACTCATCAGGCGCGGTTTCGTCTCTGGTGCAATCTTTTTATCTTCTTCCAAGGCAATATTTTTGGTGAACTTGATTGATTGGCGTTTTTGGCAAGAGGTGGGAAGTCATGAAGCGTCAGCTTGTTTTGCGCAACATTGTTTTCGCGGTCAGGTCGCTCTGTTCTCTCGCTTTTTGTTTCGCGCGATATGGTATTGTTTTGTTTCCAGGGTAGTCATTTGTGATACCGTTTTCGCCCTACTGTCTGTGTTCTGTTTTTCTTCCTCCTCTGCGTCTGTTTGTCTCTATCCTTTACAGCGAATCACATCCTATGTGGATGTAGGCTCGCACACCGGTGGGATGGTGCGGCCTGAACGAAGTGACGAATCTCTCAGGTATTTATTACCCTCATCCTCACAACACTCTTTCCTATATATTCGAGTGTCATGGCGAGGTCTAGGGGTAATTACATGCCACTCGAATCTTCAACACGTAGATAGTTTGTTTTCATGTATGTAGATGCTTGTTTGTAAGCGCAAGAATGTCCGCCTGAAAAAGAATCAATAATACCTTTTCAGAGAACCCAAGGCTGTTTATTTTTGTGTGAATAGTAATGTCTGCGTTTAAGACATACATGGCATCTCCGTTGGACAACTGAAAATAATTGTTGTTTTGTTGTTTTTCCTAGCGTGCGCACCTACTCATCGTTCACCCGACGATTTCACTTTGCTCAAGCCACAGAACCATCCAAAAACCGCCCTCGCTCGGAACTTCCGCCCATCCGAGTGAACACGAGCCCCAGCGAGACGCCAGCCGTAGCTGAAAAGTTTTGCGAGGCCCCAGTAGGGGAAAAAACAAGGCGGCATGTGTTTTCCTACGATGGCCTGCCTGGGGCACCCATCTCAGACAGTACAGAGGAGACTCTGAAACAAGGGGTCTTTACACAACTTGTATCATGATGTGTTGTTGTTGCTGCTTGCCGCTGTGCCGTACCCTGTTGTCAATGGCGGAATTTGCAACGGAGAAACTCAGTCTTCCCATCTTTCGAGGCGAGTTTGAGATTTTTGCGCCATCTTCTCTTTGTAGTTACTCTGAAGTTTTTGGTGGGTATGGTTCGTGCGTAGACAGCATCCTGAATAGGCTTAGGGTGCGGCTCGCACTAGAAACCCCAACACGCGGGTAGTACTAGTGAACTGAATCGCAGACTTTAAACAAGGCAACGGTTTACAAATCTACCATACACTTTTCAAATCCGGTCTTGCGACAATCTCATCCCACAGGTGGCCTCATATGGTCTAGAATGCAGTAAAATTAGCTTTCGTACATGTGCGAGCGAAACTGAGGCGCTATTGGCCGATCGCGTGCCCTTCGTCTTGCAGAGGCAGCTGCAGAGCATGTGGGAATAGAGCGGAACGGAGCGGACAGATGCCCTGTAAGGCTGTAACGGCTGTCGTGTGCTGTCACTTTCCTTGATCGATTAATGCCAGTGCCTCAGAAGTGTTTCCATTGCTGCCCACACACCGCCCGTCAATCCAGCGCGCTGGAGAGTATCCCGTACGGGACGAAGCCCTAGTCCTCCTGTTCGGGAATGACTAGGTCTTGAACTTTATTCTGCCGCCCCTAGTTCTGCGTCGAAAGAGCGGGACATGGGAATTATTTTAAGTAGACTTATCGTGGCTGTGTGATATCAGGTGATGGCGTGCATATTGACAAGTTTTGAGATGCTTCTAGAAGAAAAATCCATGCTCGAGATTATGCAAAGCGTATAACACGATCTCTGAGACTCACAAATACCGGTACACCCAGAATACAGATCATTTGGAGTAAATTTGGTTTTGGAAGCAATCTGGAGCATGACCAAACCACGTACCGTCGCACTGCGAACATGTACACTCCATGCTCACCTCAACCGCAGAAGATTCCTGCATACGACTTAGTTTGACCGGCAGATACATGCAAGCCGGATAAATTAGAATCTCCCCTGATCGATCGCAAGAGATGTGTCATAATTTGATGCCTTACATGCATTGAGGTAAAGGGGAGCGAACTGTAGGGTGAAAGACGCCAGGTTGGTATGTCTCCTTCCGGATTCTTTTCTGCTTCTGGAAGAGATTTCACAATGGGTGTCTGTTAATCTGAGATTCATGCCGGCAGTGGAGTGCCCGAGCCACTCTGCCTGAAGTGGCATGTGTTGGAATCTGCAGAGCAGCTTGATATCGGTATGCAGTAAGATCGATGGACAACTGATAACGCCTCTCGAGCTGGCTGCATGGATAAATTTGGGAACTGTGGAGATGTTTACTCCACGGAGAAGTTTCGCCGAATGAACTGCCTTTGTTCGTCGTTCCACATTGATCACTATGCGGAGTCACCGTTGCTGTATCAGCCTCAAATAAAACTACGAAAAGCATAATTGCTTTTGAAGTGCGGGGGCGGGCCGTTCACGATAGCGATATCTGGGTGTTGTTATAGCATACTGTGCTTGAGTCTTTGTGACTCCAGTCGGGTGTTGAACCTGCATAGTCGTCTGTCCATGGTGTTAGCATGAATTCCGTGAGAGTCGAGAGTCCTGTAAAATGGTGGATGAATTACACGGAGTCAAAGCAGGGGAAGAAGCATATCGAGGCTTCTATTACGCATTTCCCTCAATTTCGGGAGTGAGGGTCGACGAGGACGGCGCTGCAAATCATTACTCCTTCCAACAGCTGGGGTCTCCGCAATTTTTCAGTTCTTGCTAAACATGTTGATCTAGGCTGTTTCCTTCCAGGGAAAGTACTCTGTTGATACTTCGGGAATGGCGAGGCTTCTCTGCCCGCAGGAAATTGTCATACGACATACCCCGCGGCAGCAGGGCCAGCACAGAGGCTAGAAGGTCTCTTTCGGATCTAGGTTGAGCTTCTTCGTCTTCCACACACTGTTGAGCCTTAAAATCAATCACGCTTTACTTTGATTTGACGCGGCACTCCAAACGATCTTAATATCTCACCGACCGAAGCTGAAGCATCTGCAGCATGTTTTCATCTGTTTCCAACTCTTTCTAAATACAGCCACTCCTTCTACGAGCATCCAACTGTGGCTAAAGTCTTAGCGATGAAAAATTCGTTCTCAGTACCAGGTATTGTGCTGCTTTGTCCCGTTAGGTCGGAGCCGCGGTTGCCTTTAGAATGTATGCGATAAAGAACCCAAATAACGCGAGGTACTCATGAAATATGCGATATCAGTACATACGTTGAGTCTTGTGGCCATGTACCAACGCAGACGATCAATATACCGTGAAAAGCCGTCTCTGGTCATGATGGCAGGTGAGCTTTTCATGTTTGAGCAAGGTGGCGAAGTTGATTCCAATATGCTGCGTGGAGCCCTTCGCAACCCATATTGAGAAATGTTTAATCCGGCGGTTCTATTCATACAACAGTAAAATATGACCTAAAAAGGAATGTTTACGGTTCTACGCCATATGGTTGACGTCCTCTGTAACAGCATTTATATAGTGTTGGTTCTGATCGAATCAGATGCGAATGGCTAGGAGAAACATACAAGGTTGCCAGAGATGGGTTTGCGCACGCTAAAATTGCCAGCTGAAGGTGCGAAATTTTGAAAAGACTGTTGAGTTAATGAATTGTTCGAATAAAAATGGTGAAGTCTGCATCAAGACTTGCTTGCGTGAGTGACGCGCTAGTGAAGTTACCAAAAGAGATGTGATTGGCCACCGTATTATGTAATCATGCGCCAGGAACTCGCTCGATTTCCTCACTCCGTACAGCTCACAGCTCACCCAACCACCACCGAACCATCTTCATCCATCGAACCGGGCCTCAAGATCGTCACCTGGTACGCCGATTCCCCGCAGAGAAGCTGTCCCGTAGCAATTGGCCCCCCGCAACCGCAATAGCGCGCTGACCAGTACCACCTACAGAGCCCATCATGAACTCCACACGCTTTTTCCGCCCGCTCGCCAGGGCTGCTCTCCGCCAGCCCACGGCCGTCCGTCCTTCGGTCTCGGCCATGGCCCGCCCTGCGCTCGCTGCTACCCAGAGCAAGACCTCCAAACCCGAGCTCAACAACAACCACATGGTATGCATGTGCCGCGCTGCGTGGGGATATAGTCGGATTCGGGACTAACCGCGACTACAGGTCATCCTCAAGTCTGCCATGCCGCAGCTCATCCCCTTCTTCTTCGTCAACGAGGTCACCGTCGCCTTCATCCTCCTCCCCTCCCTCATCTACGTTATGTCCAAATACCTCCTTCCCCAGCGCGTCCGCCTATTCGCGGCACGTCTCTTCATCAGCAAACTATAGATTCCGGGATCGGCATGAAGGGGATTGTGTACAGATAGTCAATATGTGATTGTAGACAATGAGAGAATTCGGTCAATTCTTTGAAGACTGTAGCTGTGATGGAATGCGCTGTCCAGGACATACTGGGAAGATTTTGAGCTAACATTCAGTTTATGGTCGAGCACCGGTGATTTTAACAAGCTTAATTCAACGCCATTGACGGGATCCTGACTATCCAATTCAATGGACTGTATGATATCCTTCCAATGTGATTCGCTGGAACTTATCGCCTTCCTCTATCGCGCCTGCCGCGAAAAGTATTCGACCTCTCACTTGGATGGCCAAATACCCCCCTAGATAACATATACAATTGCTCAAGGTCTGGCTTGAGGAGCACCCAGATCATCTCGAGCGAAGGTATATTATCCACGTTCTAGGTCCCTTGCTGCACACCCTTGACCATGGGCGTTACGGTGTCCAAACATCTGCATCGAAAGCGCCAGGAATTCTCTTTGTCTTGCGATAACCAACTCAAACACTATACACGTTCTGGAACAAGTAATAGAGATTGTATCACGTCTGAGTATCATATGGCTCTTTGATTGCTGCTCAAACTAAGCCCTGGTACGCCTGGCGAACCCCGTTGTTGACCCGCTCGCTCCTAAACTTCAGGATATTGTTGATGCGGAAGTGTTACAGGGCTTGTCACCACTGACCTTGGGACTGGAATAATCTCCAATCGACCTATCTGTATTTTCTCGGCCCAATTCCGATTCACGTAACTTCGCCACTAGTATCTGCGATGCGATGTGTGAAGTAGTATGTGGTGATGGGTTTGTTCAGCGCAAGCGTCAATTCAAAGATGCGGCCCATGCGAATTATAGCTCGAGCTCTAGGAACGTCTCGTGAAGTAGAGACATGGATGGGTGTCTGTCACAAATGTCAGTCTAGAGGGAAGTTGAGAAAGTGAAGGCCTACATTCATACTTTGTGGAGTTTGAATAACGATAGTATATTGCCACACGTAAAATGAAATTCAGGCAGTGCAGAAATATTAAAGAGGCAGTGCGGAACATGTCTTTCACTGAGCCTGGCCATACCAAAAACACCTAAGGATCTATAAGAGAACAATCATGAGGTCAGATACCCAGCCAAAAGGCCTTCGAGACCTCCCTAACGAAATCCTACTGAAGATCCTAATCATAATACTGGATTTCCCGGGCGGTATACATTACCAACGGTGGCCAACTATCCTGAGAGGACGAATCGAACCGCTACTCGGCACACCATTTGTACGCATGATCCCTGAAGCTCTATACAGACACAACAAAGTCATAACATCGTTCGAAACCTACACTCGAAGTAATTTATTTTCGGAACCAACTGCAGCAACATCAATATTGTACCCGCCTCCGTCTGTGAACTCGTGGCTTCGGGTCCTCGAAATCCACTTCCCTAGATTTTACTCGCCGTACGCTAGTTACGATTCCCATATAAACTGGCTGAGAAGAATAGGAAGTGACAGTGTAGGGTTCAAAAACCTCGAAAATCTTATATTGGCCTTCGAAGGCTCGCTCTTCGATGTGTCCGGTATACTTTGGGACAAGTCAAACCTCGAGCTGTTCCATCGAACAGTGAGACGCGAAGGAAAGATTCTGCTTCCAATCAAAGAACTAGAGGTCAGAATTGGGAATCACTCTTGTGTAAACGGACAGTGTTCGCCTGATCTCAGATCTGGGATACGATTGGGGTTAAACTTGTGCTATTGGATCACTGAAATCAGGAATTGCTTTTCAGTAATAAACTAGGAGTGGTTTTGAGTAGTTGTGCTCCATCTCTTTGACTCGCTACAAACATACAATATGCTTCAAAACTCTCGATACATTCTAGAACAACAATTCACCCGAAACGAACTAAGTACACTTTAAAATTCATTCAAGTTTTACCTAAGGTTTAACTTCCCAAACTACAACCCAGCATCAGACATAAACAGCACCTTGTCAGCACAAGCTGCAGCTGTTGTTCCAGTGGAGCTCAAACAAGCAGTACCGCGGAAGGTCTGGACCCTTGATATGATTCCCAGTGAGGCTTTGGAGAAAATCATCAAGTCTACGCTGGCGTTCCGCTACTGCATTTATTAGAATCAGCGACTTAGTAGTGTATTTTCAGAGCCAACCGCAGCAATATCAATATTGTACCCCGCCTTCGTGTGTAATCTGGTGTTTCCACTTCACTTCCCCAGAATTTACTCCGCGTACGTTAGTTACGATTACAGTCTTGTTAGCTTAAAATATCATATCAGCCAGCAGTTAACGGCCGCGGAAACAATCTTCCGCGCGCGTATCTCCTAGAAAACCTATCTGACACCCCGCATTAGGAGGCGTTACATAAACAACCCCTCGGGCTTAGTATTAGCACTAGCAAGGGGTCACTCCTAAAGTAAAGATACTAAGCTTTCTATGTAAATGCTATGTAATTATAGTAGTGTTATTTACCGAAGTAACCTCCTTCTACCAGTTAAAAAGAAAGTTAGAGGGGGGAAATACTATCCTTATGTGAATGTGAATTGGGAATCATGTGACCTTACCGTGCCTTCTCTCTTTCCCTTATCTAGTCGAAAATATAAAAATTTCTAGCTAACTTAGTACTAGAATATACTTTACCCTTATCCATGAGAGTAAGATCTATTGCTTCTACAGTATATAAATACATAGGATATTAGCTTGTAGGGTGATATTTCTTAGTTACCTACGTGTATTTTATATTCGTGCTGATACTAAGCTTCAAAGGTGGGTCTAAGCGCCCTTCATGGGGTATGTAACACTTCCCCCTCTTCCCCCGCAATTGGCGTAGGAGCTTCATTGCGCGATATTCTCGCCCCGATCGGCCGGTCTTCGGGGCATCAATGGCAGGTTTACCGATGCTCGTTGACTTAAAAGACATTGATGGCCAATAAAACTTTCTTGCACGGGCGCCTCTCTCTTCTAAGTCACTTCACAACTAAATTAAACATCGTCCTAACCCTACACCCTGCTGCTAAAGAAAATTCCTTGCAAGTCTTTGACAATGTCATTTGATGCAGAGTATGATGTCGTCGTCGTGGGCGGAGGCAATGCTGGGTTCACCGCTGCCACCACGGCAGCGCAGCAAGGTGCAAATCGAGTATTACTCGTAGAAAAGGCACCCGAAGACGATGCTGGTGGAAATACTTATTACACCGCTGCAAGCTTTCGCAGTTGTTTCGACGGGCTTCGGGATTTACTCCCATTCCTTTACCAGTCGGATGGCACCAAAGGGTTGCCCCATGATTTGATCGAAAAGATTGAGATGGCGCCGTACACGAAGGCAGACTTCCATGAAGTGAGTCCCAAAAACCTATGGACAGGTTGCGTCATCTAATGGTTTCTAGGACATAAATCGCGTCACAAAAGGGCGGGCCGACCCCGAACTCGCCAATGTGCTGGTAGACAACTCGAGAGAGGGCATTCAATGGCTATTTGACAATGGAGCCCGTTTCAATCTCGCATTTAACCGTCAAGCATTCCACGTCGATGGAAAATTCAAGTTTTGGGGTGGAATGGTGATGAACATGATTGGTATGTGACAGCATGCGCCATGAGATTTTTACATGCTGACACACATTATAGGCGGGGGCAAGGAGCTCTACAGGTGGCACACCGAGATTGCACGTAAAAACGGTGTAACGGTATACTACAGCTGTCCGGGTATAGAACTAATCACGTGTCCATCAAGAGGTGACGTCCTTGGTCTAAAAGTCCTCAAAGATGGTGAATATAAACGTATCCGAGCACTCGGTGGCGTGGTCCTTGCATCTGGTGGGTTTCAGGCATCTCCTGCGCTGCGGACTCAATATCTAGGACCCGGCTGGGACCTTGCACATGTGCGAGGCTGTGGTTATAACACGGGTGATGGGCATAAGATGGGACAGCAGGTTGGAGCGAGACTCAGCGGAAATTACTCTGGCTGCCACTCTGTGGCTTGGGATGCCAACTCACCAAAAGAGGTAGGAAACCGAGTGCTAACTAACCAATATACCAAGTCTGGATACCCCTTGGGCTTGATGCTCAATACAGCCGGTAGACGTTTCGTGGACGAGGGCTTCGACTTGAGGAATTTTACCTACGCGATCTTTGGAAAAGAAATCCTTAAGCAACCGCAAGGCATAGCATTTCAGGTTTGGGATGCCGATCAGGCAAAGTGGCTACGCACGGAAGAGTATGCAGACGATGTTACTGATAACATCAGAGCAGACACTTTGGAGGAATTGGCAGAGATTCTTTCTGCCAAGGGACTACAGAACAAGGCGCAATTCCTCGCCACGATTGACGAATACAACAAAGCTGTCGCCGCATTCCAGGCAGAAAACCCTTCGCGGAAGTTTGACCCAGCAGTTCGCGACGGCATGTCGACGCAGTCTTCAAAAATGATGATCATGCCAGCGAAGACAAACTGGGCGACGCCCCTGAAGAAAGGTCCATTCCAGGCTGTAGAAGTCACAGCAGGCGTCACTTTCACATTTGGCGGTCTTGGGGTCGATTCAAAGACCGGAAATGTATTGAGCGAAAATACTAGAAAGCCGATCAAAGGCTTGTATTGTACCGGCGAGCTTTTGGGTGGCCTTTTCTGGGACAATTACCCTGGAGGTAGTGGTCTCACGATGGGCACTGTCATGGGCAGAATAGCTGGTAAACATGCGGCAAAGAGAGCGCAAAGTAGTGAGTCTATACGGGCACAGCTCTAGATTAGCCTCCATACACTATGACTTCTAGCTATAGAATCTCACTACCAGGGTTTTTGTTTTTCACTGCTATACTTTATGTATGCTATATTATCCTTTCCCATACAACTAACAAAGAGAAATCAGAAAATGCAGACGTATTTGCTCACGTCTCGTCCGTAGAGGTGTTTGCTCACATTTTTGAACGCTCAACAACGCAGCGTTTGTGCAAATAACATCCACATTGCTTGTAGCGTGTCTTTCACCTGCTACAACTATATAGAGTGTAGCGTGGTAAAATAGGCTGGCTTTAGTTGGGTCGGGTTGCCTAAATAGGTAATAACTAGGCTTGATACGTAATCATTTTACCAGATTATTAGAAAGTTTTCGGTTTCTTTCACCCGCTAAAACTATATAAGTGTTTTCAGCTTCTTTCTAAATCATCACTTCAGCCGAAACTCACCTAGCCCGCTCTATGCACATCTTTCTACACAACTCCTCTTTTGCAGCATACATATGTTGCTCAAAACAACATGGCTAACCAACTGTCTGCTCAAAATACAGATATTGTTCCGATGGAGCTGGACAACGTGCCACCGCGGAGGAACTGGGTCCTCGAGATCCCAGATGAGATTCTGGAGAAGATCCTCGAGCCTTTACTCAGGTTCCCCAACGGCATCCACGAAGAGCGATGGCATGTCATTCAGAAGAGCCGGCTCCTTCCTCTTGCCCGTCGCGGGCTCTATCACATTGCCCAGGAGCTTCTGTATAAACAGAATACTGTGTATCTCAAGCCTCATCTCAATCAAAGCGGACTGCATTATCCCCCACCGAGTATTAATCAACATCTTCGAAAGCTCGTGGTCAAACTCCCAGAGGATATATTGAACTACTCGGAAAGAGACAGAGTACTCGCCTGGCTCAAGAAAGTGGCGTCGGGGATTATTGGCTTTCCTAATCTTGAAAGTCTCACATTGGAGCTCCAGAACAATATGCCTCCATATAAATGGGGGTCTACAGAGGCCATTACCTTCAAAATAAAGGAGCTGAACATCCTGGTAGGGCAGGGCCACTCGTGCACTATTTCCCAGTGTGTCAGTGACTCGCGCTCTTTCGGGAACTGCTGGCGCCACTGGGAATGGTCACAGTATCTCAAGATCACGGAAAACTAAATAAAGGAAAAAACGAGACACGGTTTCTGGAGATGGTGAACACGAGCGTGGGAAATAAACTCGAAAAAATGTTTAACATGGTAACAATATCGGTATTCGTTTGACCTCACCAGTCCATTGACTGTGATAACGTTAACTAATTGATTACCTTATGTAGGTAGTTACCCGGCAGAGTGGAGGCCACCCTGTATCCTAGCGTACCCGCTCACGCCGCCCAGAGCACCCGGCACACTGGAGCCCCCATTCTGATATCCCTGTTAGGCTGCTACCTACGTCTGCCCTCAAAAGGGTCAAGCGCGCAAAACAGTGCCATAATTAGGTGGCGGACTTGACTTCTCTTAATTATCCTACTTTCTGCTCAGTTCCTCTTTACTCTTCTGTTTTATTCGTTTCTGTCCTTTGTTTGGAATTAATGGCTCGCTGGTGCACCCCACGTCGGTTTCTGGTCTACAGCGCCTATTTTGTCGGCGCCTTCTCCCTGATTCTCGGAGTGGTGATCTCGAAGCATGCTTGGAACATCCACACTACCATCCGGCTTATCGAGAAGTCCTGGGATGTGCGTGGACACGACTACCGCAATTACTCCTGGGTAGACAAGGCTACACACGCTCTGCTCGCTGGCCATGAGGATGTGTCGGCGTACAACGACCTGTTCTGGGCCAAGCATGCCGAACTAGAGGCCGAGAATGGCCAAGGATTGTTCAATCGCTCAAACCTGACGGCTTGCAAGTCTGGGTATGCACCCGAATGGGCTGATGCAAATGCCGGATACAGCAAATGGGGTTTCGTGCTCTACCGCACCAACTACGATGATGACGACGAGACGTGGGCGGAGGTTGTCCAGCACATGAACTTTACCATCCGTACCCATTTAGAGATAGATGCCACTCATGACGGCAGTGAGTGCGATCCAGACCTCGTCCGCGATCGCGCTGTGCTTGAGATCATCGAGGACCGGGAGACTCTGGATAACGCCACCCCTGACACAATCCGTACTCTGTGGCGCGAACGAGTCGATGCCGGTCTTGTTGATAGCATCACCAAGATGGGCGGATGGGACTACGGTGGTTGGTTCAGGGTATACTTCAGTTTCACCAAGGGCGCTGCAAATGGAATGGCGCTCAACCTCTGTCTCATGTACGATACCCTAACACGCACCATGATGCAGCCCTTTCTCAACGGTTTCCCGGCCACTGGTCCACGAGACCCATGGGAACCTTACCTCTTGGCCATTGATGGCACATGGAGCACTGATAGGTACTCGTATCTAACATCGTGGGCGCATGGATACTCAGGTTTGTACGGCGTCGCGCTCTCCATTTTATTCAACGATTTTCACGGGAAAACATTCGAGCGGGAAATGGAAAGACAGGCTCCAAAAATGTTCATGGGTGAGTTAGTCAAAAGAATGAACGATCCTTTGATTCACGCTAACGGGTGCTCTCGTTGACTAGGCCGTCACGAGGCAGATGACACAGCGTTTTGGTTTGAGAAGTACTTTCAGGACATGCCAGTTGCACGACCGGGTCGTTTTCCGTTCGACAACCGATGGCAGGAGAGGCGTTACCCATTCGTGCGTGAAGATAGCCATTGGAAAATCCCTGTCACCCCCGGGAGCATCCAAGACGAAAGCGCAACGACCCCCGGGAGATCAAGCGACGAACTCAACCTCAAAAATTTCCTGGAACCTACCGCTCCCATATGGTATCATATATGCTCCGACTCCGATGAAGACCAGGAAGGTTGCTTTCAGATGGGCAATTTTCGCGTTAGGAAGCCCAGCCAGTCTAAAAAGCCGCAGCTCACACAGGAGGCCGTACCTACGAATGACCTCAAGCAGGAAGTCCCAACCGAGCAAGATCCATCTGAAATAAAGACCTGAAGTTTACCATGGGACGAGTTTTTAATGACACATCATTGTGTAGATGAATATGATTTTTGCACCTATAAGGCGTAAGAATTTATTGTTTTGCTCGCTACGTAGTGATGCTCGGTACAGAATAAGGGATACTACCATTAATAATGTACATACCCTAAATACACTAAACTCCACGGATGCGTAGTTGTCTGAATTTGTAGCGTGCCTATTGGGTGACGAATTATGGCGATCGTGGTCGTATAATCTCTGTTGAGGCAGCGTATAGATGTAAATGGTAAAAAAACAAAAGCTCCAACTAATGAAATCACCTGGAAGTTTCACAGCCAATGTGTACTAAATAGCTGACCTACCCGAGGCTTTGTGCTAGTGCTGGCTTTGCTATATTCTGTATCGACGCACTAATCTAGTTCGAACGGAGCCATTCGTACACTTTCATTTCAAGTCATTGAATGTGAACTAACATTACTTCATTACACTTTCTGGCTGAAGTGTGCTGCTCTGTCACCCGCTGGGTGAATTCTCTTGTTTTGCCGTCGCCAATCTTATAGACTCTTCTCGCCTGGTGAGGAAACAGTGGACGTTTGTAATCACGGCAAGAAGAGACACCCCAACTGGCACAAGAAGAACAAAAGAGGTATGTTGTAGCTGATTTGAAAGGCTACAGTTCCGAGCGCTATCTCACGCGTTGTCCTTCACTATTCCTGCCATATAGGCCATCTCTCTGACGGCCTTCAATTTCTTCGTATTGATGTTGTCCTACAATATCTGTTAGACTTGTCAAATCTTTAACACCATACGCAACTTTACCTTTTCTTCACTTGAATACTCGCCAGTGGCAAGCAAGTGGACAGAATCCTCGTAACTTTTGCGGGCTTTTGACATCTCAAAGAGGAAGATGGCCTCTGCAAGCTTCACAGAGGTCTTGGCTATCTCCGCCTTTACGGCATCCTTCTGCTCGCCCGTGCATGTGTCGAGCTGCTTAGAAAGTTCTTCATAGCAGAGACGGTGGTATAAAATTTGAAGGCTCATACTTCTCTGCTCTAAATAGACAGTCAGCAATGTATTGATCATTCTGCATGCGCGACATCCCTTGATCCATTGTGCAAGACAGGTAAAACGGAGAGAACTGCTTTTTTAGAGGTTTGTGTAGGCGCGTGGGCGTGATTGAGTGCATGTGAAGATGGCGCAAGTGGAGGTGGAGGTAGAATCAGAGGTGAGAGTGCTCGAAAGACGGTAAAGCAACAGCTAGCTATCCAGTCGCGTGCCAAGACGTAAACAGTACCTAGGTAACGGCAAGTGTGTGTTGGTTGTACCCCAGTCACATGACCTCTCTGCGTTTGCTCTCTGCGTTTGCCCTCAGGGCAGGGTATATATATATGTCCTCGCCCACCTGATTATCGACCTCAGGGCTCTGCTGCTGCCCTCAACCACCTACAACCTATAGTGTGGTGACTTCCTAACTTGGGGCATGCTCTTCAACGGCCGAAGGCTTGCCTCACGGTTTCAAAGGAACCTGAGGTTTGCCTCGTTTATCCTTGACTGACCCAAGGTGCAATAGAGCCCTCAGTCGCATTGTTTGTTTTCTGAGACCCTTTACATTGTTTTTCTGAGTAAACTGAAACAATGTACTGTGTCCCTACTACCTAATCCCATTTCATCATATAAACGATCGCAGACTGTTGAATAGAGCATTGCTCTCATAACTAGAAAAAAACCAACTACCAACTTGACCTCATATAACTACAAACAACATGATCCTCACCACTCCAGCAGCCGTCAGATCATGGGCTTCTACCACGGGTTATATATTACACAAAGTGGTCCGTACTGACCGAGCTAACAAAGAGAAAGTCTACAGTAAGACTGGGAACGATGATGAGAAATGGGTAGATTTGAGCCATTCTGCCTCCGCGTTGCTTTCAAACGACGTTTTTACCACATCAACGGATGAGGCTGTTTCTGAACGAACCTTCAGGTATGCTATCGATATCGTCGAGGTATGCAAAGCCGAGGCCGAAGAGTGGATCATCTTGAATTGCCTCGACGCTGAGAGGAAGACCGAAGCTGAGAACTACAAAACCGTCAAGGTAGTGGATGGAAAGTGGGTGGAAGCTGATCTAAGCAGCGGTGTAGAAGATTTGCGCCAGACCACTATCTGCAGAGTTGTTTCTAAGGCGGGTAACCGAGCCCGGTCAATGATAAGGAAAGATAATAGGATGGTGCAAGCAAACCTCGAAGATGCAGTTCACGATCTCGGAGAGCTGACGGTCTTGGAGGAGGTTGTTCCCATTGAGTAGTTAGATACTTTTCCGGGAGGTCACTTCTGGATAGAGTCGATTTTGAAATATTCAACATCATTTACTCCGTAGCGAATACTAAAGATGTATTAACTAAAAAAGAAATTAATAATTTGTGTAGTTGTCTTTTTTAAGCTTTCGCGTGTTGGTGGCGCAATTTGACAATTGGTGCGAGCGCCTTGTTGGATTTGCTGTGAAAACCCGCCCTCGCAGCACGGACCTCTGCACGCGAGCAAGCAAGCTCCCGACCAATGAATGTATTGGATCGCATTACGTATGTACAATTTTCCAACATTACGTACCGTTGAAACACAGTTGAGTCCTGGTAAGCTTAACTAACGTTAACACTTGTTGTAAAATTCAACAGTCATCCTCGGTCATCCTCGGCATCGATTCCCGGTGCAATTATGAGTGCTCCTCTCCGCCCCCTACTGCCCTCGATTCGCGACGCCGAAAGAAGAAATCCAGCAGCGCCACTAGAGAGAAAGAGGGAGAGAATATCAACTGCTTGCGAAGCTTACCGTCTCCGTAAGTCAAAGGTTAGACTACCATACTGCCAACTAATAGGACAGGTATCACATAGCTAACCAAGCTACAGTGCTCCGGAGAGCGACCAACATGCACGGCATGTGCTGGGCGCAAGACAGTCTGCTAATACGTCGAAACGGAAACGCGTCAAGTTAGGCAAAAGTACGAAAATCTTCAAAGGCACTAGTCTGCGTATGAAGAGCTGCTCAGGCTTATAAGGACCCTGCCTAAAGAGGATGCTGTCGATCTTTTCCATCAAATTAGGACTAGAGGAGACATTAGAGCAATCTTAAGCCAGGTTAGAGATAGCAATTTATTGTTACAGCTGCATCTTGTACCGGAGACTCGACTTAGATACGAGCTTCCCTACAGTCGGGAGATGCCAGCATTGCTTTTGACTTCTGGGAGCCCTTACCTCTACTCGATGGTCTACAAAGCTACTTCCCAACCTATCTTACAATCTCGCGAAACCACAGCTACAGAATGCCAACACCGTGAGTTTCCAGCAGAACAAACATCTTCTAAGTATCAGACCCAGTATGTTAAGCCGTACTATGCAGCGGTATTTGTTGAACCTCAACTGGAGAATGCGAGACCGTTAAAGTGGACTACTGTTAGCAAGGATAATGAACTTATGCGAGACTTACTTGCTGCCTATTTCACGCACGAATATCATCTTTTCCTAGTCTTCCAAAAGGAGTACTTCTTAGAGGATATAGGAAATACAAAGATAGTAAAAGAGGCAGCACAATGTTGTTCAGCGTTATTAGTAAATGCCACATTAGCATATGCTTGCGTAAGTATTAATCATTTCTAACTAAGGATTGGTTAGTACGCTGATCTTGCCCGATAGTGCTGCTCTACGAAAATACCGAATCGTTTCAGGTACTGGGACCCTAAGGGTCTTAGTTATTGCTTCCTCGCAGAGGCGAAGAGGATTTAGGAAGTAGAGGTTTTTAATGGCAGGCATCGCAACCTTACATCAATACAGGCTGCGATAGTCATCAACGTGATTTACAACTTCTGTGCCCTAGACAAACTTAGTAAGGTATACGGCCTGCAAGGTCTTGCTATAGCTCAAGAGATGCGACTATTCAATAGAAATGCGCACGTAGATTTAGAGCGGGAACGCAACGCCAGGAACTTTACTGCATAGGCCCTCTTTAACATAGATAGGTGTGTGGCTTCGCACCTTAACAAGACCTTAACCACTAACGCTATTAGCCATTTCGCTTAGCATTACTTCCAGCGACCTTTCTTAAACAGACGACCCACGTTCGTGCTTCCTAATCCAACCGTAAATCCTACCTAGTATAGTGAAATATGGACTAGATATCCTCTAAGTTAAGGGCTATCGCCGACGTACTATGGACAAGTTTTCCAGGCTACGTCAAGTTTCCAAGTAATCCTTAGCGAATTGTGTTCTGTGTATTTCAACAGTGGGTCGGAGCTCCCAGCACAGCAAACGATTGCGTTCGCTGACTGTTTTACGGGATAGTATAAGAACCTCCCTTCAGTCCTAACGCCTAAATACATTGTACTCCCGGCTCACTTCCTTATGCAGTAAGATCCTCTCTCTTAGGTCCGAGAGAGCTCACTATGTTTAACTGGAAGGAACAATGGGAATACATTTGGTCTTATTTTGCGCACTAACATATACACCAGCCTCGATTACCAGATTATCGTTATGACCATTTGCCAGCCTTTTATCCATGAAGAGTGGGACAGTGAGCTTAATCCTAGAGATATTGTTGCTAACGCACAGCGGGACCTCAACGTGCTCATGCGACTGTACTATCTTCGGCATGGCTTTGCTCACACTGACGCATACCTTGCCTCTTTCAAAATTGGGCTTTATGGCTTTGCACAGCATAAACGGTCAGATGTCTGAACGAGAACTCCACTACAACAGATCGACGCTTTTGCTTGCCCTTCAAGGATTGCGCGACCAAGGTCGCAACTACTATATTACAAGGACGGTATATTATATTCTCAAGAATCAGCTTCAGCGGGAAGAAGCACGACTCTTACAGGGTTCAGAGGACTCAGACACAGTGACCGATGAAAGTCCTGGTCTAGTCGGTGAAGTCCAGTCAGCATGGACCCCCCGCATCGTCAACATCTCTGATGATCCGGTCGCGGAGGAGTTGTCGAAGCTTGCAAAACAATATCTACAGCTTGCCTCCGACAGCCAGAGCGATGATGGGCCAGGTCACGGATCGTCCTTGTCGACATGAACCATAGAGCATACAGAATTTGCCTAATGACTTGGACAACGGGTGTTTTTCCAGTCTTTAGCGGATAATGTCGAAGGCTAGGGATTGTGGAACCTTCGACTTGGTATTGATGCCTTTTAATAATCAGGGGACCATCTCTTCTGGCAAAGAAAAGTCGCCATCTTGTATTAAAATTACTCTATAAAGTATCGCTTCTAAAGGTGATCCCTATCAATATAATATGAATGGTAGAAACAGCAAACTTACATGTATGAATAAGCAAACTCTTCCTCCTCCGGTATCCAATACAGGCATCAAACTATGGATTTTGTGCCATAGGCACGACTTCTTCTAAAGGTTAGTAGAAGTAAACATAAAATTTCTCGCTACAGCCTAGTTCTCGCTACGTAAGTAGGAGATATTAATTTTTTTAGCATTCCATAATATTATCGGGTTCAATTACTTGTTAACGCCAACAGAATTGGTAACGATATCACGGTATGAATGGTTTACGTTTGACAGCAATCAGGGAATATCTATTAGGTAACATCATCAGCACCCTAACAAACAAATAACATTGTACAAAGGGCATAACATCTACTTACTCGTGGTTCCTACCATGCTGTTTACCACTTCACTACGCAACACCCCACAACGTGTCTAAACACTGAACACATTCGTATATACCAGTGAGCGAAGTTATATATTCACACCCTACTTTTTTCTTATGCATCTCAAACAAATTCATACCTTCACTCTTCTAGCAAACTTCAATTTTCAAACACACACCCACCTTCCAATCGATCTAGCCATCATCAACAACAACAACAATCCACCTCAATCTTTTTTCTCCTCCAACAAACCACACTAAGTAAGTTAGTTAACTTTCACTTCACGAAGAAAAAAGAATGGACCACCACGCTCCCTTCCGCATCGAGAAGAACCGTAGAAACGGTAAGGCCATGTCCAAACTTTCTTCTCACTCCACATCCACCCAACACCAAAACCGCATACACAAGCACAAACACACGAATCCCCCAAACTCCAACACTGTCTCTTCTGCTGAACCCGCGTCCTCACCACACATAAAAACTCAGTCGCGCAAATATTGGAGGACGAACAAGAACAAGAACAAGGATAAAAAGTACACCAAACCCCCTTTCAAACCCACCACACCTTTCACAAAGCAAAACAAGAACCGTTCATTCCTCACCAATCCGACTCCGACTCCAGCAGCAGCAGTAGTAGTAGTAGTTAACGATCATCTAGAGCAAAAGCGTAGAGAACGCGCCGCATGGTTTGCTGTGAATGCAGCACGGACTTGGCACGACGACGACGCGCCTACCGTGTTTTTGGATTACGGTGAAGATGTTGTTGTTCCTTCTAAGCCTGTGCGGTTTGAGCAACGGAGTGGGAGTGCTGGGAGGGGGGGTGTAGAGCAGCAGCAGCAGCAGCAGGAAGAGGTGGTGGAAGAGGTGGTAGCAGAGGAGCAAGAAGATGCATCGAAAGAGGAGTCTAAGATGGAGTGGACTAAGGGTAACTACGAGGAACATGCATCGGCCGAGGAGTATAAGATGGAGTGGTGGACTAAGGGAAACTACAACGATGATGACGACTTTGATTTGTGGCGTGATGAGGATCGGATTGATTGGGGTGACGACGACGACGACGACGACGTATGATGGATGAGCGTCTAAAAGGTTTACACTGTAACGTTTGATAATTAAATTCCCCTGTCTAATGACTCATGAATCTCCGATGCAGCGATTTCAGTTTTTCTTTTTTTCGATAGAGCGGTGGCTAGCAAATTTAATGTTTTGTGAGATGCTGTTTGTTTGAGTGCGCGCGGGCGCGGGCGCGCGGGACGTTAGTAATTCACCTACCTCGATACTCTCACAACCAGTTATTATAAACGCGTGACTTTAGCGATGTGTTTGGGATATATTAGCTGTGTGCGTATATATAGAAAGCATGATGTATTACATGGAAACCTTGACGTTTTAACACTTCAACTATTGAAACTCATGCTGACTCGGACAAGGAATAGCTGGCTAGTTAGATATAGATTTACTTACTGTTCATTCTTGGTGGGTTGCCTTGTCGAACGCGACAGTGGTCTTGCTCTCAAACTTGAGGAAAGAATATAGCTAGTATGCTGCGATGTAACACAGTAAGGTGGCGTCTTGTCAGCTTTAATGAGTTATCGTTTACCGCATGCGTTGAAGTAACTATATGTCATGGTATTATTATTTGATGCCAGGTGCAGTTACCCCATGAAATGAAGAACCTTGTATTGATCCTAACATGTGATTGTGCACGCCGATACGGCAATACGGTGCTTTATCTACACTCTGACTTCAACCTTTTTTGTTGGAGTGAGTCAGTTCGATATTGGGCACTTGCTTTAGGAGTTTTGAGACGGAAAGAAATCATTCCAGGACCCTGCACCATCTCTTGAATCCATCTCTTTAATCTTTCGTTTGCTGATTGAAGACACGTCCCTTCCATATCAAGGAACACGTTTCAAGTTCTGGCGAGTCCATCGGTTCGTTTCCGTGTTCGTTCCTTTTTCAAACCTGTCCTATGAAAGCACGTCATCATAGAGAAAGTACAGGGTATATACGTTCAACGACCTTGTCAGGCGTTCTAGGTCGGAGAAAGCGGTTTCCGAAAATCTTACAGCATGACCAGCTCAAGCGCAGCAGCGAAAAGGGGAGAAACGGTTGCCAAAAGGGCCGACGAAGTAGAATGCAGGAGAGACGTATGGAGAGGTATAATAATTAAGAGATAGGGAACCGAGTTTTAGGGCTTATGAGAGCTGATCGGGAATCAGGTCCAGCGTCTCGGGCAGTACGAACGTATGATTGCATGTGCCAATCATATCAACTGGGTTCCAGCCGCCTTAACCAATGCCCCGGGAGGAGTCGAGAAACGTCGAATGACGGAATATGTTCCAAGTTGATGGGAATGGGGCACTCGGGATCCCGCTAAGCACGGCACTTGGTAAGGGCACGCTCGCTCACGCCGCGATACATGTCACTGTTTGTTAGGGACGCTGAACGTCAGCCGCAGCACAACTGTTACCCCTTGGTTGAACTCTAATCATCGAGATGGTTGCAGGAGGGCTCCATCCAATACGGCCTCGCATCACGCATCGCATTGGACATACCGTATCGGCTTGGCTTCGCTCAGCTCCTATGCAGTTAGTCACCTAGACAGTACCGTATTGGGCTAAGCAGGACAGCTTTCTTTCCACTCGAGTACTGGTAGGGTCAGGCCACGACACGACGAAATTATCAATTTCAACGGGCAACGAGACAATGGTTGGAGAGCGGGTGACGTGATAAAGCGCTGCAAAGTTCAGGAGTAATGTGCTCAGGGGAAGACTGCACTCTATTCTTTTTCCTTGTTCTGCTTCGTTCTCTTGATGCTGTATCTTGGCCCCCCGAAGAGGGGATATTGGGGCGGTGGACGAGGATGGTGGGAATACCGCGCAAAGGGTCCAACGTCAGCCACCGACGCAGCTCGTTGGCGGTCATGTCCAGCAGGTGCTCGATTGGGCGGAGGGGGTAGCGGAGAGTAAGCAGTCGGGATTCAGTCGCGTGGAGACCAGGGATGACAGAGGATGGGGGGGTCGACAGGTGACGATTCGGGGATGCTGCGGGCGAGATGCAGGAATGCTGGCCCTGATGCATTTGTCGGCGGCCCCGGTCGAAAAAAAAATTAAGCAAGGCAGAAAAAATGGGGGGGATGAAGTTGACGAGGACGGTGATGGGGCGTGGAGCCGCCTGGCCACGGCAAAGGAAGAGCGGCGGCGGTTGGGCAAGGCAGCTGCTCGAATGAGGACTGTCTACGTTGCGCGGGGCGGGAGTGAATGAAACGGGGTCCAAAACCCAATTGATAAAGGTGGCGAGAGCCCGTGAGCGCTTGCAATTCATTCATTCTCACAAACTGACTGACTGACTGACTGACTGACTGACCGACCGACTCCCTTTTGCACTGTCTGCGTGTGTCTGCCTGTCCGCCTTTCCGCCTGCCTCCTATAACGTCAACTACCTGTTTGATCGGTACCTTTCCACAAGCCTGCCTGCTAGGTGTACCTAGGTACAAGTACTAGGTATAGGTAGCTGTGCTTTACCACAAGCAGGCACGCGGCACGGAAGCCGCGTCTCCGCCTGCTCCCCTTGGAGTTTCGAGTTTCAACCTTGGTCATCCTTCATCCATCCTGATCCATCCATCCTTTGCCTTTCCTTTCGCCTCGCATCCATCGCCCATCGCCTCTGCTTCCAGCCCACTCCCCCCGCGAAACATTGATCCTACAACTCGGCCAATACTCGCTGCGCACACTCGTTTGGCCTACTTGGTACTCTTCTCGGACCCCGCCCTGGTAATTTGTCTCTCAATTCTCTCCAGTCGAGCCCGCTGCCTACTGCCTACTGCACGCTGCACACTGCACAGACAGGCCGACGACTGGCGCCCACTCTAAACCGCTTCTCGGCAAGCCGCCCGCTCGCATGCGCCTCATCTCGCCTTCTCCACCACCGCCCAGAGCCACCCCTCCGACTTCCACTTCTTCACGCTCCACGCACCTCACCACCCCCAATCTTCAATCTGCTCACGTCGCACTCTCCCCCGCCGCCTGCACCACCACATCCACCACCACCCCTCGACCAGTGCTACCCTCGGTGCCCTGCCCTGCCCTGCCCTGCTCCATCCAGGTGCTGCCAGTCACTCCCCACAGACGTCACCACTAGCCTGCCCTGAGCTTCTACCACGGGCCCGCCTGGAGCTGGTGGACCAACACGCCTTCCAAGCTTCCCCGTCACGAGCACTCTACCAGACTTGCGTGGGCCCCGCCATCCCATCCCTTTCCGGCCCTCAGTTCGGGGTCTGTGTGAACTGAGGAACCGCGGAAGAGTCG
The DNA here is from genome assembly GCA_003073855.1 of Periconia macrospinosa. Classification (NCBI taxonomy): domain Eukaryota; kingdom Fungi; phylum Ascomycota; class Dothideomycetes; order Pleosporales; family Periconiaceae; genus Periconia; species Periconia macrospinosa. Next base: position 46,015 of record KZ805470.1, read on the forward strand.
GTCAGCGTTCTTCGGCTGACGGCAGTCACCCACTGTGCTGGGATCCAGCAACCTGAACCTGACCGTGCAACCTTACCCTTCACCCGCCCTTCCCTTTCACTTTTCTATCCATCCAACTACTTCCTCTCGCTGATTACGTCCGTCTTCGCCAGAGTACTCGGCACCGCTCAATACACGCTGCCCACCCCACCTTATCGTCAGGCTCGTCCCTTGTTTGTGGCCTCGGCTCGGCTCAACACTTCGACGTCCAAGAAAATTCTACATACAGATGCAGCCCGTCGCATTTCCTGACGCGCCCACGTCGGCCCCTCAATCACAAATGTCCTCTCCCGCCCCCCTTCTTCGTCCGCCGATTCCAGGCGCTCGCTCCCAAAGCGGCGCTCGCACCCCTCGCCTCGGCTTGTCTATACCGCCTTCTCCCCATGCGAGACCTGTCGTCAATGGAGCAAGCGACGTACCTACGCTCGGACGCCCAACGCCCCAGTTGCGTCTAGCAACGCCCATGGGGACCAGCCACACCCCCCACGAAGGCCGCCCTCACCCTAGAGCTTTACCACCCCTGCAGATTGGAACAGGACTGTCGGCCAGCGGCTCGAGCGATGCGAGCGCACATTCAAGATCGGGTAGCTTTGGAGAAGTGCAAGCGAATGGCTCCGCGTCATCGTATTCGGCTGCTTTGGGGTTTCCAGGCCTCCAGAGATCCCACCAGGGTTCAGATCCCATCTCTGCGATTTCACAAGGCGGTAGTGAGAGTGCCCCGTCAATGGAGAGGGATAATAGCAGTCAGCCACTGCCCGATCTGGAGCAGATGGCGGAGAAAAAGGGTTCTCCTTTAGACGTGGAAGATTTGGATGATGCAGGTTGGAAAGCGGCGTCGGCAAAAGGCATGATTGAGGAAAAGGGAAGTTTGGGCGAGGGTGCGGGAGGTGCTGTGACGAAATGTATCTTAAAAGGCGGAAAGACGGTTTTCGCGTTGAAGGTAACTGCTTCTGCCTCCCAAGGCGAGATGAAATTCTTTGCTAACATCAAATTTTAGATTATCACGACAAATCCGGATCCGGATGTCAAGAAGCAGATTGTGCGCGAGCTATCCTTCAACAAGAACTGTGCTAGCGACCACATCTGCTGCTATTACGGTGCGTTCATGGACGACAGCACCGGCACCATCAGCATTGCCATGGAGTTTTGCGAAGGTGGCTCTCTAGATTCGGTCTACCGCGAAGTCAAGAAGCTGGGCGGCCGAACCGGAGAGAAAGTACTGGGCAAAGTGGCAGAGGGGGTCCTTAACGGCCTCACCTACCTCCACTCTCACCGCATCATTCATCGCGACATCAAGCCCAGTAATATCTTACTCTGCCGAAACGGCCAGGTCAAGCTATGCGATTTCGGCGTTTCTGGCGAGTTCGGAACCAAGGGAGATGCCAACACTTTTATCGGGACGTCTTACTACATGGCACCCGAGCGCATCACCGGGCAGAGCTATACCATTACTAGCGATGTTTGGAGCTTGGGTGTGACGCTCCTGGAAGTCGCACAGCATCGTTTTCCCTTCCCGGCGGATGGTACAGAAATGAACCCTCGTGCTGGTCTCATTGATCTGCTGACCTACATCGTTCGACAACAAATTCCGAGGTTGAAAGATGAGCCAGAAAATGGTATTCGGTGGTCAGAAAATTTCAAATATTTTATTGAGTGCTGGTATGTTTCCCTCTTGCGTTTGACGGGTAGTTTTACACGCAGCTAACCTCTGAGCAGCCTTGAAAAAGAGCCGCCTCGCCGGGCCACTCCCTGGCGCATGATCGAACACCCCTGGATGATTGAAATGAAGACCAAGAAGGTCAACATGGGCCACTTTCTCAAGCAGGTGTGGGACTGGAAAGATTAAATCTTTTGATTTTCGAGATGATCCGATTCAACGAGCGACTGTTATATGCAGTAATATGTTTTATCTTCTTCCAATCCTACCCAAGGGGTCATGTGCTGGACATAGACTACGGGGAGACGGCACCATTTTGGGCTTCATTTAGCGAACACATGGAGGAAAGGCATCGTTATCAGCATGCATGGGAAATTATGGGATGGAGTTTGACATGATCTAATGGTTTGCTTAGGGGCATAGGGCACATGCTTCACAGAAGTGTGTATCGAGCGGGGGTGGAAATGACGTTCACGACGAACTAGCATTGGTAGGCGTTGGAACAAGTGCGACGGAAAGGAAGCATAATGTCGGGGCACGGGAAACCGTGTTTCTTCAATCAAATGATACCATACATAAGTAGGCATCCAATTTCACATTGATCTGGAGGTACGTCAAAGGTGATGGAGGGGCAATCAAACAAGGACTAGGCCGTGTTTGGATTAGCCTGTTTTCCTCGGGCCGGTCGTTGTTCCGCAGCCTCGATTTCTCGGAATTGAGTCAGAAGAGGCTCTGCCCACAAGTCTTCGTGTGACTGTACAGCAGCTTCTTTACTCAATTGGAGCTTCAAAGGCAGTCGTTTTCTCTCATTTGATTCTTTTTGAAACTCTTTGCCTTCCACACGGCTCCGCGTCAACCTCCCAATTTTACCCCACCACGTCGCATCGAGAACCCCTCATACCTCCACGTTTAGTGACTGAGTTGGCGCAACATGCCTACCATATCCGTGGATAAGGCTGCCCTCTTCAAAGAGCTGGGGAGGGAGTATACGACCGAGGAGTTTGATGAGCTCTGCTTCGAGTTTGGAATCGAGTTGGACGAAGACACAAGCCAGAGCACCAAGCCTGAAGATCAAGCACAGCCCGCGCAACTGAAGATTGAAATCCCTGCGAACAGATATGACATGCTATGTTTCGAGGGTATTGCGCTGAATCTCAGGGTGTTCCTCGAGAAACAACAACTGCCGAAATGGACACTTTCGCCGCCAAAGTCGGGCGAGCTAGAGACGCTTACAATCAAGGAGGAGGTATGCTGGAGAGCTCAAAATCGGGATAGGATATAAGATCTCTAACAAAATACAGACTACCAAAATTCGACCGCTATGCTCTGGCGTTGTGCTACGGAATATCAAATTCACTCAAGAGAGATACGATTCCTTCATTGCTTTGCAGGACAAGCTTCACCAGAATCTAGCGCGCCAGCGCACTCTTGTGTCGATAGGGACGCACGATCTTGACAGTATGTCAAATTAGAAGGGTGCAAATAAGAACAAAGCTGATTATATACAGCAATCAAAGGCCCTTTCACATACGAGGCGCTTCCTCCGGAGGAAATAAAGTTCGCTCCTTTGAACCAAACCAAAGAAATGAACGGCAAGCAATTAATGGAGTTCTATGACGTGAGTCACCGGGCATTTTTGATCCACCAGCATTGCTGATCGTGTGCAGAAAGACAAACATCTAGGTCGTTACCTCCACATCATCCGCGATTCGCCCGTTTACCCTGTGATCTATGACTCAAACCGCACCGTCCTCTCCCTTCCTCCAATCATCAACGGAAACCACAGCAAGATCACACTCGATACCAAGAACGTTCTCATTGAGATTACCGCTCTGGACAAGACCAAGGTGGAGATTGTGAATCATATACTGGTTGCCATGTTCGCTGGATACGCAGAATCGATAGAGCCACTCAAGATTATTTCACCTCATAACAACGAATCGAGAGAAGCGCCCGATCTCACCCCGCGTGAGATGCAGGTCGAGATTGACTACCTAAACCAGGTGACCGGGCTAGATCTTGCACCAGAAGAGATTTCCAAGCTCCTGGCTAAGATGGGCTACAGCGCGAGACCATCCCAAGGGGAAAGCAATCTGCTCGACGTCGCGGTACCAATTACGCGAGCAGACGTTCTTCACCAAGCAGATGTCATGGAAGACTATGCCATCGCCTACGGTTTCAATAAATTGCCACGGTACTACCCCAACAAATCAGCGGCAGTTTCTGCGCCGCTACCAATCAACAAGGTCGGAGATATTGTGCGGCTCGAGTCAGCAGCGGCAGGCTGGACAGAAGTTATGCCTCTCATTCTATGCTCACACGAAGAGAACTTCGCGTGGCTCAACCGTAAAGATGATGGCAAGACCGCTATCAAACTTGCAAACCCCAAGACTGCGGAATACCAAATCGTGCGGACATCTCTTTTGCCCGGACTCCTCAAGACCATCAATTCGAACAAGCACCATGCAGTACCCATGAAGATTTTCGAGGTTAGCGATGTCGGTTTCATAGATTTGTCGCAAGAAAGGAAGTCCAGGAACGAAAGGCACTTTGCGGCAGCCATCATGGGCAAGACTAGTGGTTTCGAACAAGTCCACGGGTTGCTGGACAGGCTGATGCTGATGCTTAAGTCGGCCTTCATCAAACGCGAGGACGGCCTTAAGGATCCACAGCTCGGTGGCTACTGGATCGAGGAGGTGGAAGGTAAGTTGAATGCCACGTTACACGGGACCCGGCTAACAGAGTTATCAGACCCTACTTTCCTCCACGGCCACTCCGCTGCTATCAAACTTAACATTGATGGCAAGCACCATACCATTGGTGTCTTTGGCATTCTGCACCCATCTGTGCTGCAGAAGTTCGAGCTACCGTAAGTCAATTTCAGTATGAATTATACCAAATCTCGTTGACTAACCTCATCTTAGATATCCCGTGAGCACGGTTGAGATCAATCTCGAGGTCTTCTTGTAAGCATGCGGGTCTCCGCTCTGATCTCATTGGTTGTTCCAGACACAAAAATGTTACGATTGCCCATAGATACCAAAATACGATTGTATGAATAAACGACCACTACAGTGTGTTCTTTATCCCCCAGTAATCTCTCCGCTGTCACACATTGTTACGAACACTAGTGAACAAGGAAATTCATTGAATGCGATACGACAGCAAAATCCAATCTTTCACGAAAAAGCAGGCCCCATGTTTCAATCCCCCTTCTCAATAGCCTCATAAGCGTACTCCTTTGCCTTGGAGTTCTCCTTGACTCTCCACCTCTCAATCTCCGCCTCCTTCTCCTTACTCACACACCCATTGTCCTTAGCCTCGGTGGCCTCGCCCCATTGCAACCAAACAGGCACCACCCCCGTCCAAGTCCCCTCCCTCAACGCCTGATCCTGCAAATCCTTCCTATCATCCGAAGGCCCCCCAGCCCTCACCTTGGCACTCGCGCTCTGGATCCTGACTTTGAGCACAGATGTGCTCTTGAGCTCGGCGGGCGTGGGCTCGCTCCGCGACGCGTCCCATCGACCGGGGAGAAGGCTGTCGGTGATGCGGCGCAGAGCGTACAGACGCTCCTCCGGATCCGTGACGCGGACCGCGTGCCCGTACACCACGGCGCTGCGGTAGTTGCACGAGTTGTGGAAGGGGGCTAGGGCTAGCACGAGGCCGTCCATCAGGGACGCCGCGATGGTGATGGGTAAACCCTCTTCTTCTTCCCCGCCATTCTCTCCTTCGGCCGATGCGCTTCGAAACACTCTTCCGCTCACGTACCCGTGCAAGTAGACGTCCTGCGCTGTCGTGCTGAGATCATCATTACCCTCACCACCATCACCACCGTCGTTTCCCTTGAAGTTGCCCGTGCAGCCCAGCATGGGGAGCACGACGGGGAACGGGTGCTCCGGGTCCACAAACGACAAGTGCAGGATGGGGCTTGTGTTTAGGATCGAGTGGATGGTCGCGTAGTCGTATGTCCCTGTGATGGTTTCCCAAAAATTTTCTCGTCAGTTACATCAACATGCCTTTTTTTTTTTTTTTCTCTTGGATATTGTGGGAGGAGCGACGATGTGACGATTGAAGAAACATAAAAAGCATAACAGAATGGAATGATAAATGATGTTCGAACCCCCGTTTGTACCCCCCCCCCCCCCTTAACATAAACTCACCTCTCTTAGCGAGCCTGCCCAACTTCGTAGCAGCCGTCTTTGGGTACTCTGTCGTCGCCATCTTTATCTTTATTTCTCGTTTCGTCCTCTTTTCTTTCTTTTTTTCTTTTCTCCCTTAAACTTTCTTATCCCTTCTCAAAATCGACTCTATGTTTTTTCTCTTTTCTCCCCCTTCTTTCAAAACGAACGAACGAACCTTATTTCGGAAATCGAGAAGATTCTACGACGAATTCGTTGGTTCGTTGAGTGCGAAAGTACAACGAAAAGTATTGCTTTGGTTGGGGAAGAGGAAAAATGTAAATGATATAGATAGTTGTGAAATGTGATGATGATTTTCAAAAGCGAAGACTGTCCTGTCGGATAGATAGGACAAATAAATGATAGAGTTTAAAGTAGAGTCAAGAGGTTAAGACGAGAGTAAGAAACGATGAAAGTTCTCCCCCTTATTTATACACATACACACATGTATGATACATACATAGATAGGAAAGGAAAGGAAAAGGCAGAAAATATCCAACCAACCAACCAACTACGCGTGAGTCAACTGCAAAAAAAAAACAAAGCAAAAACACGTTATTTAAAAAAAAAAGAGGAGGAGGGGAGAAACAAACACTTGTGTGTGTGTAGGTTAGGTAGTTTTAGGGTTTGTCACACACACACACACACACACAACGCGCTAGGAATTAGTTAATCGATTTTTTGTCATCACTTAAACGTTACTTACTCTAGATTGTAACTACCTACATACGGGTTGGTCAGGTCGGTCAGGACGGACGGTCGAGACGCCAGTCATCCTTTTTTCTCTCGCAAGCAAGCAAGCTAACTAACTAACTAACTAACTAGGAAGGAGAGACGGTGCGGGCGGGGTTAAGGGCAGGGCGGGGGATTAGGTAGGTTACGGTTACGGTTTATCTATGTAGGTATGTATGCATCTATCTGTGTATGTATACTTTAGTTACGCACACACGCACGTACGCACGCACACGTGTGTGTGTATATAATATGTACGCGTAGTAAACGGTGTTTTGTAAATTAGGTAAAAGTAAAATAGGTGTAGAAAAAACGTAATTAAAAGTTTTATAGATGAGTAAATTTATGATTTTATTTTTTAGTTAGATTAGGTAACGTAACTAACTACGCACGCGTAAGGAAAGTAAGCTCCTAATTAACTACTTAAGTAGTTAGAGAAAGAGATAATTTGTATGCTCTTGGCTAAATAAAGTATACGTACGTACGTATATATGTATATATTATATACTATAGTGAAAAATAAACTGTAAATACACCATCGCGTTATCCAGAACATTATTACTATTTCTTACTCAAACGCGAAAAAAGTCTAATGCGTCAGTGACTCCCAACCTTTTAACGCATCATGTCTGATTGGCTGTGCTGATTAGGGAGTGTATGTACAAAATAAAATGCCTAAATGATAAAGCAAGCACTTGGTGACATTCTATCGGTGACATTCTGTCAAATTGCGCGAGTAGGCGTCAAGGGCGTGTATGTATGTATGTTGTTTTTGACTCATACACAGTGAATGATGGACGGCTGGTGTGGTGGGGGGGGGGGGGGGGGGGGGGGGGGGGGGGGGGGGGGGGTATTGACGGATAGACACGGAAGGTTGGTATTTTGAGGGCAGGAGTCTGCGAAATGAAAAGGCAGTCTGGGTGTTTGTCGTTATACTAAGCTGCGCCATTGAACAACATGGGAGACCATGTATTGTTGTCATTGAGGCTTTAGATTGCGTGTTCTCGTCACATTAACGGCCCCCTGTCTGGTTAAACTTTCAAAGACTTTAGATAAGTACGTGAGGATGGAACTAATATTACGCTATGATATTTGCTCGTATATCTTTAATCGTACCTAGGCCGTCATCTCATCATGCTGCGGATCGGTCATCATCTTTCAGCTAGCCGACCCGTGGCCTAAATCGTGTATTAAAGTCCGTCTGTCGCACGAACCAAGCATTGTGAGTCTTCCATTTCGCGCCCGGGTGTTCGAGTTCAATCTGAATCAGTCAGTCTAGAAATTCCCCTCCATATAACAAAGTGACTTACCTCAAACCGCCTGAGGAAACTTGGCACAAGCTTGTACACCTCAAGCAAGCTCACGTTCTTCCCAATGCACGTCCGTGCGCCAGCACCAAATTGGAACATGGTGGCTTTCATCACTCGGAGCTGCTCTGGGCTGGCTTCAATCCATCGCTCGGGTCGGAAATCATCGACATCTGTCCCGAAAACTTCAGGACGGCGGTGAAGCACCCAAGCACTGCATCCAACGATCGTTCCACCCGGAACGAAAGTCCCGAGTATGTCCATGCCTTGCGGGGGCACAATGCGCTCTAGCATCAACCCAGGAGCGGGGTGCATCCGGAATGATTCTTGGATCACAGCATCCAGGTACGGGAGCTTCTGGGACTCCGACCACGAGACTGTCTTGTCCGGCCTAGCTTCAACAACGCCTTTCGCGACAGCATCGTCCAGTTCTTGCATCAACTTTGCGTAGACTCGTGGGTGTCTCACTACGAAGTAGAATACGCTCGAAAGCGAAATGGCGGTGGTTTCAGACCCGGCAAACACCATAGAGGTGCACGACGTCAGAATTCGGGTGTCATCCATGAACTCTGGGTGGTCGAATGCCGCCTGTGCAAATTTGGACAGTAGATCAACGCCGCGGGTGTTGCCATCTTCTTGGAGACCGTAGGATTTGATCTTTTGTATCTGACCTGCACGCTCGTTGGAGCGGCTTTGAGCGAACAAGGTGACTGGAAATACGGTGTTGCTGAGACCAATACGCTGTGCGAAGAGGCGGATGGGATTCTTCTCGAGGAAAAGGTCCAGAACAGGCATCTGGCCAATCTTTGTGCTTGTCAGTGCTGAATAATGCTATGACATTTGAACCCACTCACCGGTCCTGCGTAGCTCAAGAATTTTTGCAGAAACGCTATGATACCATCCACGTCCCTGTTCTCCTCAATAAAGCCCAAGCGCTTGCTCCAGGTTAGGTCCCCAATAACATCGAATGCAAAGTACTGCAGCCACTGGCTGAAGTTGCAGCTGGTTCCAGTACTGGCATACAGCTCCTGTGTCTTATCGAGAAAGACACTCATGGTGGAGCTCACAAGGGGTTCATAGTTAACCAGAGAACTCATAGCAAAAGCGTTATTCACGCAACGGCGGTATTTCGCATGGTAGTCCTCGTCGACCGTAGAGAAAAGAGATTGTAGGCGGCGGCCTTTGGCGACAGCATTTTGAACAGGGTAGAAGTCAGACTGGAAGAAACAACCATCAGTACTGGCATCGAAGCTCATCTTGGCTACCAACCTTGATCATTCCTTTGTTCAAACCATAAATGATCTTGATCGCCCGCGGGTCTGCAAAGGACAACACATTCGGCCCCAGTCGTACCACATCGCCATGCTCCCTGTGCAGTTTGATGACGGTCCATTCGTGCTGCCTCCCCCATACATCCCAAACCCTCCACCAATTCGTGTACCCTGCCAGCCACGGTCCCGGATACTTGTTGAGTCCTTTCCAGAACTTGTTGTTCAAGAACCAGCCGATCGTGACGGATACGAGAACAAGCGGCCAGTACTGCACGAGCACGGGAAGCACTTCGTTGAGAAGCATTATGGTTTGAGAACTTGCGTGTTGAAGGGGCAAGAAATCGATAGGGGAACGTGGACAATTTAGACGTTGAGGACTGGGGGACGGTACTGTAATTGTATATCAAGGCACAGGTTCCAGCCGCGTACCGCCGCAGCATTGATTGCCGTGATTGTCGTGGTCGTCATCTCTGGAAGCACGGGATCTGGCATGGCGGCTGTTGGTTCCAAGTCAGGCCAGGCAATGATGCAAGTCGGCAGTTGGAAAACAGTGATAGTGGCCGGGGATAATGGCAAGCAGGGATACGTCCCCGTGCTTGGCAGTGCTGGTTCGCGGGGGCGGGGCCTGGCCATGAACTGATGAAGTTGGAATCCCACGCCTCCGTTGTTGAAGATTATTTTCATCTCAACCACTTCATATATAAGAGCAACGGCCCCGGTCTTCACTCAGCACATTTCCTGGTTGCTGTAAATGAAGAAGTGACATGTTGGTATCAGCCAGCTTACATGGTACGCTTCCACGGCCCATTATTCCATAGATTCGGTAGCAGCGAGAGGTGGAAATTGGTATGTGTATCTTTAGCGGAATCCAGAACTGCCGGGCGACGAAGAGTGGGAAGCTAAGCTGCGTGTGAGCGATAGTCAGATGGTTGTGGTCGGCAGTTGTACTTGCCGAGTTTCCTCCGCCTAGCCACAGCTCCTCCGGATGCACAGCCATGCTTCACGGTCCGACTTCACTAATTTTGACTTTCTGTTATTGTAACCCAGGCAGCTACATACATTCACTTTGTAGTTAGCTACCATAAATATGTTAATAGTGCACGGTATAATTGCACGAGAAAATTTATTCTTAAGTCTGTGCGAACCTAGATTCATTGCCTGCATTCCTGGATATGGTGAATTCGCTGCATTCTTTCACACGGTAGCCATCTCTACAAGTGGGAAACAAACATGTTGCCTAAATCTTGACCAAATTTGTTGCCTGGCTCGAATGGGGCGAGTGCGCAAGTGTTTCAGGTGTAGATTCTGGAGATCCTTCCGGTGAGAACATTTGACGTGCATATGTGTTTGCCTGCCTAGGTACAACCGCCAGAACTGAGGTTCTAAACTTCAAGACAACATATGTGTTCACCTTCAATATAAAGGGACAGCACTCTGCCAAAAAAAAATATGGAAACATTAAAGGCAGTTCCCATCTGGCCAATGATGCTGACAAAGCTTCGTTTTGAACCTGTTGAGATGAGCGAGTATAGCATGAGTCGTCAACGGCAGCAATACCAGCGTAAGTAAACGATCATGTTATATGAAATTCGAGCCACTGAATCTCTTTGTCGCAGAAGGGCTTCCGGTACCTCTATCCCAACGAACACCGCTAGAAGGGAAAAAATCAGCACGCAGGAACCCATCAATGCAGACCCAATCCACTCTATTCAGCCGAATACACCCCGAGCTGCGTTTGATGATATGGAAACACGCTATCGGTGCCCAGACGCTTCACATCGTTTCGAAATACAGAAGGCTCGGACATGCCGTGTGCGATGAGGATTACTGGGAACAGGCCCGGTCGGAGAGACCGGACATTCGGGCCTCGTCATACTTATTCGTCTACGGTTCCCTACCAACCACTAAGCAGCTGGCAGACTGGAGTATGTGTAACTTGCTTGTGGCCTGTCGAAAGTTGTAAGTAAATGTGCAACTGTCTCGAATATACAGTGCTGACGACATCCGTAGGTATAACGAAGCGATCTCCATTCTGTACCAGACCAACACATTTGCTTTATGGGATTTGAGAACCATTACAGCGTTCAAAGATGGCATCCCTTCACGAAGTTGGGAAACAATTCGTTCAATTGACGTCTACGCAATGAACTATCGCGAAGACGATAATGCAGCGGCTGTAGAAGTGAGGAGTGAATTGGAATGCGCGCATTGGTCACAATCTTGCTCCGCATTGTTGTCACTGCCCAATCTTAGATCTCTGCGCGTCTTCATGGGGAATGTGAGCAAGTTCAATGAAGAATCTACCACATATCAAGCTGCATTGAGTGCTCTGAGGCCTCTGAGAGGGGTAGGTGCGGATTGCGAAGTTTATTTCCCTGAAGAAAGACCAGAGCGGCGCCGAAGCCAGTGGAGGCTGTGTAGGATCACCGAGGAAGAAAAGAGGCGGCTAGAGCATCAATTACAGCAGGAAGGCTTTAGATGCAGGGTTCACTCTGGGACACAGTTGTATTCTGAGCATCGTGTTTGAAAAGTTGGCGGACCAACCATGCGAGTCGATGTTGTGATAGTGGAAGCAGTCGATCAGTAGCAATGATGATGGAACATGCATATCTGTAGCAGGTGATGGTGATTTTCAACCACTTACACATCTTGACCACGATGCTTTATGCAAGTTTCTTCGTCTCACCGGGTGAAGTGAAGCTTCCATTGGATCATTCGAAAGCGAAAAGAAACCACGGGATTTGGACGCTTGCAGTGAGCACCTGATCTGGGGCCGTCTCTATCGGGTAGCACGACCGTGCGGCAGTCTCCGTAGAGATCTCGGACGCGTGCGCGAATTTTGCGAGCCGTGTAACTTCCCCAGACTTTGTCCCGTGTGGCGTATTTCGTTGGCAAGGAGTGTGTATGCTGGGGGGAGAAGACAGAGTCTGACGTGCTCAGCCCTCGTGATCAACGCTTAACGCTGACAGCGATCTGCCCGAGGCTTATGAGGACAAACACCAGACCCCATGATTAGTTACTCAGGAGAGATGCGAAACTTGAAACAGAGAAGATTTTTCCTTTGAAGAAAAATGCAGGCAGGTTGGGCATCCATCCGTGGACGAGCTTCCTTGCTACTGCATCTGGTGTCGTGAGTGAGTGAGTCATCGTGCAAGTGAGTTAGTCCACGTCGCTCTGCATGCAGCACCCAGACAAGCCCACGGTATACCTATGGAACCACATCGTGGAGCCGCGGGTTCTGAAACGGCCACCAAAAAATTCAAAGAGGCCTATTTCTGTCAAACAGCAGTAGGGACGCGTCGACTTGATGCAAGATGGACTATATCCAGGATAGGGTGGAGGAGAGGAAAAGGTGCCGGTCATAGCCGACGAGTAAGCGAGCAGCGAGATCCTTTTGTGAGCAGAACCTTGACGAGCTGAGTGCCTTCCCAAAGCGGCAGGGACAGTGTCTCTCCTTCATGCTCACAATGCACGAGCAACAGTGCTTTGCTCGTCGGCGATATTTTTTTCCAGAAAGCCGCCACGATCATGTTGGAGCGAGGTAGATACATACGTATGTGGTCCACGCCGCCACTGCTCGCATTGAGTCGTGGGGCGCGGGCAAACATCTAGACCTGACTTGCAGATGTTGAAACAGCAGAATACGTAGATGGGCATGTATACTACGTCTGTTATAGCTTGACGATGGGTGGATCCGAGGCCAGCTCTCAACAAGAGTTGCGCAATCATTTCGCCTGTGTCTAAATGTGGAGAAGCGATTCCTCGCTGGCCAGTGACGAGGAGAATGCAAAAGGGGCAGTCGAGGATTGAAACGGCCACCAGAATGGCGATGGGAAACGCCATCTCTTGCCTAAGCATAACTATTCGGTGAATACCGACCGAGTACAATGTGGTTTGGCGGGGCGCGGCCGACGCGAGGCGAGAGCGATTAAGCGTAGGCGAAAGTAGCGTAGGCGACTGTGGTAGTGGTACTGTGTAGAAGTGGCACGGGCGCGGGCACGGCATAGCGCAGGTTGTAGCGTAGGCGACTCCGAAGGCGACGATCGCTGGGTGGGTGAAATGTTTCTACAGAGTACAACGCACATGTAACCTACACCCTACCGGGTAGGTATGTAGTGCACAGCCTCGTGCTGCCCGCTGCGCACCGCCACAAGCCGGATAGGATCGTCGTCAGGGCGTTGCATGTCGTCGCATACAACTTGAGAAAATTCAGGATGCTCGAGCAATTCATGCCCCCATTGCAGTACAGTAGGTGCGGTGCTTCAGCAGGCGCCGAAACTACTCGACGGCCAGAAGCCGTGTCAACAACTGGTACAAGCGCAGCGCCATCACATGAGAGCAAGTGGGTTGGTGGGAGGTGTTTTTTTTCTTGTTCCAATCCCATGCGGATGGTGGGCATCCCTGCACCACCCCTGCTATCCCAGCTGATTGGGCTGAGGGTTTCCTGCCTACTTTTTAGCCTCAAGCAACGTCGTCCTGTCATGCGTCCAAGACCAAAGACGACGACACCCCAAGTGACCCAGCCCAACGCACCAGCAAAGAGAGAGAGGGACGCAATGCACGCAATGCACGCAATGCACTCTGAGTACTCTATCCGCCGTGCTGCCCCTATGTCCCGTAGGCTCGACTCGGTAACAAGACCGCTGCCGTGATGACTCCTTTGGGATGCTGTCGAAACTTTCTGGAAAGCCATCAAGATGCATCCATCCATGGACCATCCGATGGTATGTATGCCGTCACCATGTCCATGTCGCAACACCAACTGCCATAGTTAAGTTGGTTACCGGCCGGCAGCCAGCCAGGACTAGGACGAGATGGTACATGCATGTAGTTACATAGATAGATTGTATAACTAACGTATGTAATAGTAGAATCCATTGTCAATAGTGTCGGCCCGTTCCCACAAGCGGATATGGTAAGTTATGGACAAGACATGTGCAGCTTCTAGACGATTTCACAGGGCACCGCAATCTCGCTCGTGTGGTCGCGCCCGCCTATCCACAGGCTTGCCGGGCACGAGCAGCGAGATCGCGGGCGTGGGCGTGGACGCGGGCGCGGAATGCGACGGTCGGTCAGTCAGCTTGGAGCCAACTTGCCATATGCACGATTAGACAAGCTAACTGCTACTGAGGTGGATGCGCAGTGCAGTGCAGCAAAGTGAAGCCAAACGGGGCAGTGTGCATGAGGCCCCTGGCCCTGCTGGCCCTGCTGGGTGGCCACCCCGAGCATGCCCATTCTGATTTTCTGACCCTCGTTAGTTCGTTCGTATGTTCTTAAGAAACATGCAACCCACCATCACTAGCCTTCCCTACCCTCACCTCCACCCCTCTCTCACCTCACCTCACCTCACCTCGCCATCCCCCCACCTCATTCGCCCGTCCCGCCCTTTTCTTCTCATCAGTCTCCCTCTTCAACCAAGGCCATCCCTCACTACGTAATACTGCCTGCGAGACGCTTCGTTAACTACTTACCTATCCTGTCGTCCCTTTTGTTTCTTTGTTCAAGTCGTATGAATACCCGCCTGTCCCGATAATCTCACCACCGCACCATCGCATAGCTTTTCGCCTCGGCTCCGCTCACGCACAAGCACACCTAAGCACAATGCCCATCCAGCTACTACCCGCTTCGGCTGCTGCCTTTGCGCCCCGCTCCACCGTCAACGTCGTCCTCGCTTCCAAGGCTGAACCATGGTTAACCCAGACGTTGAAGCGCACAAACCGTGTCAAACGTCCCCTCAACAGCGTTCAGCAGCACACGCGCTGCCTCACCGAAACCCTCTCTGGCCCCAATGCCATCTGGTCCTTATGCTCGATAATGGTCCCCAAGGCCCCCGATTCCGAATTGCGCAGGGACCCCAACCCGCTGGTTGAGGCCATCTTCAACTACCAGGTCATTCACATCGAAGCTTATGTGGTCCACGTCGACATGGTCTCGCAACATGAGGTTGCCTTCAAGCTCACGACTGACACCATTGACGCCCTTACTGAGTACCACAAGGATATTTACTCGGTCGACGTTGCCGCAACCACCTGGAACTGGCCCGAGAAGGATGCCCAGCTGAAGAAGCTCCAAGATCAGTTTGTGCAAGCCGTCAACCGTTACGTCTTCCGCACTGCCGCCCGCGCTTTGGAGGGAATGGAGGAGGAAGGTGCAGGAGAACTTCTCGAGGGACGAGGTGAGGATGTGAAGAGTGCCGTAATGGGACTGTTCCTCCCACTCCTTCCCCCTCCCCCAAGGATTGTCGATGTTGTCCACCCTACCGCCCCGTTGCTCCCGAGCTCGCCAGGTGCTTCCGGGTGGTGGTCGCCATCTGGACATGTGCTGCAGTCGCAGCCGGCACCCACCGAGTCATGGAGGAGCATTGCATCCACTCCTAGCCCTACTATTGCTACCTGCAGTGAATCGCAATCCTCTTTCTGGCCTACAATGGGCTTGGAGGCGGTACAACTCCCATCCCCAACACCATCCTTCAGCCAACCATACAACACTACGAGCCAATACTACAGTCCACCTCAGCCAACTGCTCCCATTCCCGCCCTTCCGCTCCCCAGCATGCTGGCCCAACAATGTGGGTCAAGCGCAATGCACAGCGGGTACAACAACGGATTCGGGTGGGATACTGGGTTTGCGCCACAATTTGCCGCCTTCACGTAAAGAGGCGAGCGACTATGGCAGCTGTACTATTAAAGACTGTATTATTTGGTCTCTGTCGACAGTGGAAGCATGGGCCTGGCCAGTCCCTCTGACCTTCAGCGCGCTACGGTTGATGCGCACAGCCTGGCGACGAACGACACGAGACGACATCGCGATGTGTACATGAACACAATGATGTACAACAAAACTACAACCTACACATCATCATATACCGAGCATGGGACGGCGTTTTCATCGACTTGAGCGACTGCTTTTTTTTCATTACTTTCTTCTCTCGTACAAACTTTCCTCGATATCCTGTTTGACTGTCTTTTATTTAGCGAGCGTCTGATTATTTTTTTTTTTAAATTTCCTTTGTAGCATCCAGCGGCCGGACCAGGTCCTTTCATTTCTTTCTTTGGGTTGCATCTCTGGGAGGTTTGCATGTCAGGCATTATAAGAAGGACACCAGCCTCACGGCTACGAGGCAGGCACACTCGGATGGTTTTTGTTTAATGTCGTATTGGACGGTTGCTATCTCTTCATTGAGCATGGCATGCCACTCATGATTGGACGCAGTTACGTTCTCGTCAGTCCAGCCTGGCATTGAGTGCCAGCAGGAACTTGCTGGGCGACGGCGACAAAAGTTGAACACGCATCTGGCATGCCGCTGTAATTCAGTCGTCTCTGCGCGGGACGGTGGATGGGGGCGGGGTGGACAGAAGGAGGCGTGTCTCCGCCGAGACTGGATCACGCCCCAGCGGCGCCCTTTCTCCCAGGCGTGGTCTTCTGCTTGCGGAACATACACCCTGCTGTGCGCGGACGCTCTCCCTCTCCCACCCCATCTACGGATGCCGAAACTCACAGAGACTGTAGGCTCATCTCCTACTCTTCAAGACTGTGTCTTGGAAGACGCGCTCCCCGGTGGGGCGAATCGGATGCTGGCAGAAAACAAGCTTCACTCTAACTATCTATCTCAGATAAACTAATCAGAAAAAAAAAAACCATTTTGAATTACATACATGTGTATAACCTTTTTGAGCGTGATGATTGACGAATGTGTGCAACGTTTGCGGGTGCCTTGATTCGGTAATTTGAAGGTACATAGCACGAGCTCTCCATAGCCACGAGATCTGACGCCATGCGGTCGGTTGGCGGCGTCCGGGGAAGGTGGCAAGTCAAGTTGAAGCAGTGCAGCGCCGAGGGCATGTTTCAACCCGCCTTTGTTGCTTGCAATGCTTGGTGACGGATTACATATACCCGACGTTATCCCATTCACCGATACCGATCCCATTCACAGACTGAGGTCTGCTCTTTGTGCGGTGCTGTCAGACTCGTCCGCCCTCGCGCATCCTCGCACAGTGGGTGACATAGATCGCGGGACAAGTGTTTGCCTGCCCCAACACTCACCTCACGCCGCAGCCTTCCCGCTCTTCAGTACCAGTTGACTACCACCCATCCCTCCCTCCTCTCCTCTCTTCCCTTCACACACGCACGCCCTTTGCTTGTCACGACTCCATGATGCCCGTCGCGCTTGCCCTGCAAAGATAGCAGCGAAACTACTGCGCTCATATCAGCCCTGTGCCACTCCTCGCCATGCCGCCCTCCAACAGCCGTACTACCAGCCCTCCGTCAGCTGTACGTTGAACCTCCAATCCATCACCCACCTTTGTTCCCATGCGCACAGCCGGTTGGTTGCTAAGCGCGGACCGATTCCTCACATGATGCTGAAGAAAGCGCATACTGATTATACAGGAATCGGGAGAGCGAACCCGCACGCCGCCATCCTACATTTCGGCCCTATCCGAAGCCCTCGAGAGCCCGGTCACGCCTGACGTATACAACCTTGCCGCAACACTGACCACACACGCCGGAGACGACCTCGACGACACCAGCCTCCGCTACCTGCGCGCCGCCCAGAACCACGATCAACTCCGCTTAGAGAGGTCGCGCGACCGCCTGCGAGATCTCGAGAGGGAACGGACCGAGCTTGAACACCGCGATCGTGGTGACCGCCTGCGACGAGTAATGAATCGCCTCGGTCGTCTGCATGACGACCCACGAGCAGCCTACGGGGACCGAGTTCCTAATCAGAATCACCTCTACGACTGGTCACCTGCGAATGAAGCGGACGATGAGGATGAGCTGGATCAGATCCTTGCCGAGATGCGCCGCGAACAACCCAACACTCACCCAGAGATTCTGCGTGTACTGGGGAGATTTCAGTTGGATTCGGAGAGGGAGCGCTCGCGAGCCATCGTGTCGCGGTTGTTGAACTCGAGCCAGCCGTCGCAATCGGCGGACAGCTCCCTAAGGTCTGCGGCTATCCTGCAGTCTGTGCGAAGGCACCCACGCTTTTCTGCCCGCACACGAGATTTTTCCCAGCGATCCCATGCTGACAGAGAATCCGCGAGCAGGTCGCCACACGCCAATAACTGGGATAACCGATACGGTCAATCTGCATCGTCGCGCCAGGGGGCCGCGATGCAACGCTTGGCCGAAAGGCGGACTTCGCAGGATCAGGCAAGAGAAAGGGATCGTGATATGCTCTTACGAATCGATTCGTATAGGCGAGGCTACCTCGAACGCGCGACGAATACGTCGTCAACCGGTTCCACCACCATGCTAGAGCAGACAATCAAGTACCTTTCACGGATACGATACTCCAATAGCCTAGACGACAGCCTGAATCATGCCATCGATGCCGGCTTCCTGTCAAAAGATTACTTTTGCAACGACCACCACGATTTTGTTGTCGATCCCTCCACCATACCGCCACCGACCAAAAGCTCCTGGTTAGCGCCTGGTGCAGTTTTATCAGGCTGCCAGCATGCGACAACCGTAACTTCAACCACAACAAGTACAGCGTTTTACCGCCACCGGAACAACGAAATCTTGACTTCCTCGTTGTACGACCCTCCTAATCGACAATGGCTCAGCCACACTTATTCTTCCACGAGAAACCGAAACAATCGCGCAGCTTCGCCGGAAGTTGTGACCTCACACAACCCGCAACAAGACCACTGGCCTGTGAAAGTCACAATACACTCAGTTGACTATGAGCGAATGTCTCTCTCCGCCACCATGGAGGCTTACAATGTGCCTTCCCATCCACACCAGCATCAGTCCTTACTCACAGGAGTCATCGAAGGCATACCACCATTCACGCGGACTTCTTCGATAACGACATATCTTGAAGGAGAGATATTAGATTTCAACACACATACTCTCCTCACCGAGTCATTCAAATCTAGTTCGAACAATGACGCTACCTATTGGCGCAAACTACCACCGTTCCAGATGTACACCGACGATGAATTGATGCAGAAACTGACGAGCCACCGTTGGTTCAACGACGTGTTAAGCAAGGAATGGATACTGATGCGCTGGAAAGAACGATGCTTTGTGAAACCACTTAACCGGTCTCCTTCTCAACTGTCAGCATCCACCTCGAGTGCCCCCGCTGTGTCGATGCCACTGGCCTCATTCTCCTCTTCCCACGAAAACCACCCTCCAACCAACGCAAGCCACGATTGGGGTGGTGGTAACGGGGACAGTGAACACGGCACGTTTGATGATTCGGGATGTGGACTGACCATCAGCGGGTTCTATTACGTCTGCCTACGACGTAGCGATGGTAAATTAGACGGTCTGTATTATGACCCTCAGAGCAGCCCGTATCAGTGTTTGAAGTTGGAAAGTGTGAAAGGCGGCGTTTTGCCAGCTTGGGAATTCAGGTAGAAGGTGGATGATCCGATGAGGACCGGGGAGGAATGGGTTCATCTTCATTGCATATCAAATGGCGTTGGTTGTTTTGCACACCCCCACGGTTGATGCGGGTGATTTTGGATTTATTGTTTAGATTTTCCATCATTTCTACGGGATGACGCGCCGAAGGGTTCAGAAGCGTCAAGCAGGCATGTAGCTATCCGTATGAATTTGCCTATATGAATGATGCAATCAATGTGACCTGCATGCATATACATTTGTTGGATGTTAGAGTTGACAATGACTCTTGTCAATCACTCATCTTGAATATCGCCAGATCCCCGTTTTACCAAACTATAAGCCTAAAGTAGCACGTCTGGTCAACTTAAGTGTACTCTGTGAACAATAGATTATTGATGTTAACAAGACTCAATCGCTGCTTCGGAGGCAGTGTTGGATATTAGAGTTGTAGGTGGGAAACCTCAGGTGTTGCCGTCCCGTCATGCCGCTATGCCATTTTTGGAGATGCTAACCCTGGACCCCTTATCCTAGCACCGATCGCTCTTGCCTGGCCTGTTCCTGAAAGTCGACGTCGCGTTCCGTGGGACTGGACAAACACCCGTGAACCATCACCAATGCCCGCCGACGTACGATAGCCTTTGCCTGCTCCAATGCACCCGGTCGCCCTTCTGATCGTGGACAATGCCCGTAAACACCAGAGCCATATCATACCGGCATTCTATGTCCTTTTCGCCAAAATAGCCTTCTCGCACGCACCCGTCCAACATCAGCTCCTCATAGCCGCCGCCTCGTGGGGGATTGTCTGCTTGCTCACCCTCTTGTGGGCGGGAATTTCTTTGGGAAGTGATACAAGGAGGAATACAGCATGGCTGGCTGGGGGGTTTCTGGCTTTGGCCTACATCTGCGACAGTGCTGCTTGTGACAAGGAGGGGATATGGTCGACTAAGGTATTTGACGTCGTTGCATGTGTGGGTGCATGTGAACCTCAAACTAAAGTGTAATAGGGTCTGCTTCCCTTGCTTGTCACTTTACTCTCAGAGTCCGAGTTGCTTTCAAAACATTCAGCACCACCCAATCTCAATACTGCAATTCCGGATCCAAAAAGGCCCACCAAATCGTTCTTGGTCTTGTGCGCTGCTACCGTATCAGCGAGCATCGTTTTATCCACGCAATTCACAGCTCCTGCGACCTCCGCCCTCGGTATAAGCAGTATCATCTTCACCGCGACCGGTCTCGTTTTGTTTAGCAGCTCATTGAAACTATCAAATGGTGAAATGGGAGATGCTAAGAATGGAACTGTCTCGAACAAAGATAACAGTCTGTCTACTCCGAGCAGCAGGCTGCAATTGATACAGAACCTTGTTGTGCTGCGGGACGTCGCAGCAGTCATTGCCGTGACATGTGGAATAAGCGCTTGTTTCTTCGAACCTCGCATCAGTCCTCACCGTATCGCATGGCCGCCTGATATGCGAAATACACCACAGGGCCCGGGCGGTTGGAAAACACTCCATTATCATCGCACAGTGCGAAGCGTTCTGTCGATGATTTGTATAAACACCATTGTTCACATATTAACATTTGTCATGGTATGTTCGCCTCGCAAAACTGTTTTCTCTAATTCGTATGATGTATTTGTCTTATTGACATCACACTGCAGATCAATCAGGAGGATGCTATATACACTTCTTTCCTTTCTGTCTGCTCATACATAGGTTCTCGGCTCAACCTTGCAACTTCAGCCTCCGGTATATGGTTTACCATGCTCTATGTCTCTTCCTTTCTCTTTTTGACTAGTCTATCTCCATCATCTACTTCAACCTTCGATATCCGGACTTCTATCCGCTTCAAGCGCCTCATTGTTGCAATCACTGCTGTGTCAGTAGCATATACGCTCATCCAGCACACAATAGCCAACCCCAAATTCGTTTCTTCAAGTCCAAAAGATGCACCATTCGTGTTTGATGCGGTACCACCGAAAGATCCACTACAGCCGGTTCCCATGGATTGGACTCAGGGGCATGGTGCCTCGCGGCTGATCGCCACGGCCGAACAAGAATTTGACCAACTGGTCAACGCACAGTCGAAATCGCTAAGTGAGGCTGCAAGGAATTACCGTTTGCGGAACGGCATCGCACCCCCACCGCATTTTGACAAATGGTACGAGTTCGCCACACGCAACGGGGTGGTGTTGATTGACGAATTTGATACTATCACTCAGTCCCTGCTCCCGTTCTGGGCTGTCAAACCCTCCACCATTCGCGCCCGGATCAGATATGCGCTGGGTCACGAGGACAGTGCGTTACTTGGGATCATGATAAGAGGCGGCGCGGTGGTCAAGGTCGAGGGTGGTCCACAATGGCAGCAGGAGGCAACGGTTGGTATGTTGGACAGCTTCGTCAAATATCTTCCGGATATGGATCTTGGTTTTAACATACATGACGAACCGCGTGTTGTGGTTCCCAATGATCAGCTCTCTGCTATGGTGGCTGCAGCTCGAGATCTAGTGCTGCCAGTAGTTGGGAAGAAAGAGTCACCTAGAAATTCGTTCTCGCCCCGCCCATTCGATGTCAATGATGGCAAACGGTTCGAAGAATCCAGCAATACGCGCTTCAATCGGTTCGCCCACCAGCAAACATGGACTCACGCCCGTTTGTCATGCCCCGCATATACTCAAGCGCAACAGTTTGAGGATCAAATTCCGGACAATATGACGGCTTACGCGGCAGGCCTCTTAGGATATGTCTACAATCAAACAGCGTTTTCCGATATTTGCAACTCTCCCTCTTTCTCCTCCTCCTTTGGCTTCTTCGAAAGACCCAATGCCTTCAACATCATACATGAACTCACACCCATCTTTTCTCAGTCCAAGATCTCCACTTTTCAGGACATCCTCTTTCCAAGTCCGTGGTATTACGTCGGCAAAGTAGGCTACGACGAAGCTCGGGACACGACTTGGGAGAACAAGACGAATAGTCTCTATTGGCGCGGATCCACTACTGGAGGTTTTAGCCGGAACGGAGGCTGGAGGCGTCAACACCGTCAACGCGTAGTACGCCGTCTTAATGCACCAGATAAGGCGAAGATATTCGTACCCGACCCGACGGACACGTCACCTACACCTGCCTACGCCATGCAAACCGTAGAGCGGCGCGATTATGACTCCCTTGTAGACGTCAAGTTCTCTCACATTGGACAGTGTGATCCCGGCGACTGCGACGCGCAAAATGAATTTTTCAAAGTAACGGAGCGGGTCGACGGTCAGGACGCATGGTATTTCAAGCACCTGCTCGACATGGACGGAAATGCGTTTTCGGGGCGCTTCTACAGCTTCTTGAAGAGTCGGAGTTTAGTGTACAAAATGGCCATCTTTCGTGAGTGGCATCAAGAGTGGCTCAAGCCCTGGGTGCATTACGTACCGCTCAGCTTGCACGGCGACGAGCATCTGGACCTGGTACAGTGGTTTGCAGGAGGTGAAGCGGAGGCACAAGCCCTCAAGACGTTCTCGCGGAGCAAGCAAAAGCAGGCCGGTAACAAGGGTGGGAATGGTAACAGCGAGGGGGAACGGAAGGCGAGAGAGATTGCTGAGCGGAGCAGAGAGTGGGCCGGCAAAGTGCTACGAAATGTGGATTTCGAGGTTTGGTTTTTTCGACTCTTACTTGAGTGAGTTTGCCCCGTCCTCTCTCCGCTCCTTCTTCCCATTTTCCTATCTTCATCCCCGCTATTATTGGTCTTCTTTACTGACGGACTGAAGATATGGCCGCGTCATCGATGACGATAGAGAAAATATTGGATACCCGGGGCCGTGACAAATGAGCATTGCGGGGTTTCTTGTCTGGATCTAGATTTCTTTTTCGGTTTTTGGGCTTGTTTAGTATGGCGCTTTTCCTCGACGAATAGATTCTTTGGATGTATGGAAATTGGGTTCATGTTTCTATTTCATGGACGGGGTGCCACGCGACTGGAAGGTTTTTTTTGGGTCGTTTTGGGTATCAGTAGTCGCCGGCATCAACGCGGGTACAACAGAGTCAATGGAAAGTGCATGCTGAGATGTTTCAATGGGTCAACAGAGATTCGGAATGTCGTGCTACGTCGTGCCTCCATGTCCTAGAACTTTGTACCTGGAACAGAACTCGGAGTCTTTCTTCTTTTCTCATGGAAGGAAAAGCAGAGGAAAAGGTATGACTTATTCGATTGATCAATGAAATGGAATCATGTTAACACCAAGAACCAACATTATGACTACCTCCTTACTCCAGAGTAGAAATTGTCCCATGTTGTTGTATGCATTGTTATCTACTTGTTAGTTTTGATGATGGAGTGTTTATCTCGTTATTCTACGTTGTGTATGTATGTATGTAAGATAGGAATAGGAATAGGAATGGATTTGAGTAGTTGGTTGTTTGGGATCGATTTATCAAGGCATGAATGATGATTCTGATTCTGGGACATGATTTCAACTATTATGCTATTTATTGAGTTTGAGTTTGAGTTTTGGTTCTTTGGCAAAAAAAAAAAACGAGGACAATTGCTGAAGAAGGTATTCAATATATGTTGACAAGGAGAGTTTGGTCATATGTTAACGCCGCCCATCGTGGTTTGAGGGGGGGGTTCCTCACAATAAGATGCCAGTATATATTGTATTATAATAATATGGTGGTCGTTGTTAAGGTAGGTAGGTAGGTGATCGAGTTATGGAAAACACACACACACACACACACATGCGAGAGAAATAAACGCTTATCAATCTTGTCCTTCAATTCGAAAAAAGTCCCACCTACGATTAGGCATCTCGCATTAATGGAATGGCAACGCGCGCGCGCGATTGCCATTCTTCTCCGTGATCCTTCTCGCTCGCATGAATCAAGTAAGGGGGTCACAGAGTCTACTTGTCTATCTATGCAAAAGGATTTCAAAAAAGGCACAAAGACCGATGGAAAGATAATGAACCTGACCACTGGGCATTCACCAGTTGAGCAGCAGCCGCAGCCGGGAGTGGCCGGAGAAGCAGCGGACAGAGACAGAACGTGAAAGGATCTTGCCCAGCAACGAGTCGTCACAGACATCTCTCACGCTCCTCCTCCTTTTCTTCGAGATAACAAAGGAGCTGGAAGCTGGAACAGAAACAGGAACAGGCACAGGAACCGGAACAGGAATCGGAACCCCCAAGCCCCTCCCCCCCCCCCCCCCCTTCCCAGGCGCGCATGAGGCAATAATCCGTCGTCTTACTTTCCATTGACAGAATCATGAATCATGAATCATGGACCCTTCCCAAACACGAACCAGCCCGATCCTTGCTTGCGTCCTCGCTCGCGTGCGGCGGATGCGCGTCGGATTGAAAGAGCCTAGACATACAGAGCGAGGGTGGTCCTTTTCGCCATCGTATCGAGAAGTCATGAGTTAGGTTGAACCTCGTATATCGCCACATGGTGGGACTGAATGGTGATACTGTTCGCCTCTCCTTTCGTTGCCCCGAGTCAACCAAGGTGAAACCTAGTCCGCGGGGTAAGTGGACCCTGAACCCGAATCGATCCTCCCATGGCCAAACTCGCTAAACAGGTTTTTTAGGACGATTTACAGGCAAGGGGAAATAATGAAAAGAAATGGCGAATGGGTTTTGGTAGCGAAAAGAGTTAACGTTAGTGCGTCGGTGCGGATGCTCGTTGTTGCCGGATGGAGGTTTGAGGACTACTGCGGGTCCGGCTTGATCGCTGGCCGAGTCCGAAAGCAAGCTTTTTTTTTTTCTCTTTTCTCTTCTTCTCCTTTTCTTGTGGCCATTATTTGAGAACGAGCAGTGGGGAACACATGCTTGCATAGGAAGAATGGCGCCGAATACTGAATGTGGTATGGTGACAGGAACGAGCATCCCGCACGTACATAGTACAATACGATCATTACCATGGGCCATGGGATCAGCTACAAGCCCTGGGAAAATCAATTCGTGAGACGGCCGAATTACGGTCAAGATCTTCGGATGATCCTCGCATTCAGCTCCATTTTTTCTGGGTGATGTGCCGTCCGTGGGCTCGACCTGTGGCTGAGCCCTATACAGTAACTTGCGCGAAATGATGGAGCATTCGGAGGGAGTGGATAACGTCAACAACAGGCCACTTTTTTAGAGAAGGATTTTTTTTGTGGCTTCACTTTGCAATTCGTCGAATTGGAAGTATAGCCGTTGGATGCAGGGCCCTGGCCTAAGGTTGCTGCCACGGGGAAGCGGATCCAGCCGTTATCGACACTTTGCAACGGCTCTGGATTACAACTGCCAAAACGTTCATTCCATAGCTGAAGCCGTGCGCGTGGGATGCTTATTACGTGGGATTCGCCCAATGCAGCCTTTCGCGAGTAAGTGGAAACTAGAATTATCGTATTATCGTAGGGCCGTGCCGCATATCAAAGCAACCTATATTTTTTCAGTCTTATAGGATTTTGACGGCGGCGAGAAACATTGCTTGGGATCCTGCGTGTACTGGATAAGCTATTATGCTGGCAAACTCAATCTCTTTTGACATGCTTCGTGAAGTTTCTACGAAACAGTTGTCGTGGCTTGAGCTAGGGATGGTCCGGTTCAGATATTGGACCTTCTAGGTATATGCCTGTTTAAAAACTGACGGGGAGACTAACGATGCCTCGAAAGAGTGTGCATAGTCGCGAATGTGAGTAGCGTCCTTGGTCTCTTGTCATTGTTAGTGTTGCCGTGCTCCGCCCCGCGGAAGGAGCTGACATCCTGGCCGCAATCCAGACTTGAAACGGCGATCAACCATGCACCATGCAATTGTCCGGCAAACGAAGCTACAATTTCTTGCGGTAGGGACATGCGCCGCTATAAGAGAGACCATGTCAAGAACTAGTTGTAGAGGTAAGGCGAGGATTGCCCTGTTATGCTGTCTTGTGCAATGAATCTTCCAAAAAAAAAAAAAAAAAAACCTGAGGCCTAGACTGATTCTCATCATACTCAAGCTCCACCCGGATCGGTATATTCTCCCGAGATCTTCGACAATCGGATCCCTTGATGGCCCTGACCACGGCAACTGCAAAGCCAGATGCCGAAGTACTGCGCGACATAGTGCTAGTAGGTATCAAGAAGATCGCCGCGCCTGTCTAGTCAACGCCTATGACTCAAACTCAAATACAACTCTCAAGTGCAATCAAATCAAAGATATGGAGAAGAGCATTGAGGGAAAATCTTCCTCTCCATGTAAGTCCAAATCAGGGTTCATGTGGCAGGAGCCTTTGGGGGAGGGATCTTCCCTCCGCTCGCCTCGACGGTTCTGGTGATATCGTCCTTCAGATCCGGGATACCATCGATTAAGTCTCTGGCGAGAGTTTCTTGCAGCAGGCGGTATGCCTCTGTGCGGCCTTTGAGCATCTGATTCATGCGTTGCACAGTTTCAACAAACTCCCTGGTAAATATGTCTGGATTGCGAGAGCCCTCAACGTAGGCTGTGACCTCGGGGGGGATGTTGATATTGACCGAGGGCGCCATTTGTGCCAAACGGACCATGTTCTGCACAAGCATTTGTCTGAGACGACCCTGTCAGCCCCAAGCACGTGGACATCTTTGAAGTCGAAGGAGATAACGCACATCTCGTTCTTCATGGCATTATCGGAATTGATCGTATACTCAACACTCTGGACAATGAGCCCATATAGGTTTTGAACAATATCCTTCAGCTGCTGTTCAACCGCTGCAACGGTGACTTTTCTTCGTTAGCGGTTACCTTGATTTGAATGTAAGAATATGGTGACACCCTACTTGAATCTTGGGGAGCCATTGTGTATGGACGGAGACCACTGCTCGCTAGCTCTGTTTGCGGGTTCGGTGGACTTCCGTAGTGAGAGGTTAAGCACTTAACCTGGTGCCAAGCCCGGAAAAGGTCTTATTCCGCTCCGGGGGACGAACGTCATTTGGCAGTTACACATCCCACCTACACAACTCTGCTCTACACTATAAGGTGACTTTGAGCTATGATGATGATCCTCGATCAGCAATAATGGAGACGACATTTCGTGAGAATAATCTTCGACAGGAATTGCCACCTATGAAGGCAGCACACGCGGACAACAAACAGCCTAAGCAAACTGACACCGCATCAGATAGGGCGACAGCGGCCTTCGTTCGGCGGGTTCTGTGCTCACACGATGTACTGTTGGGCAACGGAGAGAAAGGTCGTAATACTCCGCGTCCGATCGAAGATGTGCTCCCCCCTTTGACTAGTTCCAACGAGGTTGACCTCCAGCTTTACGCCATAATTGCTGTAATCATCAAAGAATTTGTACAGACCTGGTACTCGAAGATCACACCCGATCACGTTTTTGTCAACGAAGTAATCCAAATTATCGCGCATTGCACCAGGGGTTTAGAGCAGCGTCTTCGCAAGGTCGATTTGGAGGCGTTGCTGCTTGACGAGATACCGGAACTGGTGGAAGCACACTTTCACAGTAGGTTTTCCTGCGTCCCAGGCAGATGCAAATATCCAATCTAATGACATATTGCATCGAAAGCTTTCCGCCTGGCGAAACAGCAGGCTTCCGATCCCCATTCACTTGTCTCTGATCCTCGCACTGTTTACCATACACTCCGTCCGCATCCAGCTCTTTCACCGCCCCCTGATGAATCGATCCCGTCCAGTGTTGTTGAGCAGCGGGAGAATGAATCTGCATGGCGTCAGCTGCTTGTCCAAGGGGTGTTGGTGGTTCTCTTGCCAACCGAGGATTTGGAAAATGCGTGCCTGCGATCTTTAGTGGCCGAAGTCTTTGCGGAGATGATTCTCGGAAATGGCATTAGCGGCAAAGCTTGCGAAGGGTGGTTGCTCTGGGAGGGTATCACGAGAATAGCTGAAGTTCTACAGACCGATCACGAAAGAGAAAAAGGATCAGGATTGGATGATGCACACAACGAGAAGCCATTAACCCGCCTTCAACGTTATGGATTACTCGCACCTGCAACTGAGCAACAAAGCGGCGATAGGTCTTCTTTACCCCCACTGGCCAACGTTAAAGACCACAAAACTACCCCAGCAGCAATATCGGTATCAGGCCTGTTTTGGTCAATCATTCTATACGTTTTTATGGCGGGTACGGCGATGCGCGTAATAATCACAGCCATCGCAACATCTTCCGCTTTGCCACGGAGATCTGTCGCAGGGATGGATGGTCCATCATCGGTCGAAGACGAAGACGAATACCATCCAACAGATGCACAGTTCCATGAGAGAAAGCGCCAGGCCGACGCAAAGCGACCTATTGTCAATATGAAGGTGTGGAGCTTTGCGTCAGAGCTTATTGAGCTAGATATTCGTATGCCTTGGGTGTCAGGGTTACTATCGATGGTGCATTTTGGGGCGTTGGCCGGTCCGGGAAGGGTGGGTGACACGAATGGCGTATTGGACAGGTAAGTTGGGACACTGTTTTCGTATTTTGTCTGCTATTCTGGTTGGACGGCAGCACCAAGGATTTCCCGTCAGTGCGACATCCCGTTTTTCGGTTGCAGGACGCCCCGCATGAGCTTCAAGTCACTTGACTTTGGCGCCAGCCAATGCCACAGGCCCCTGGCTCTCACACACAGTCACCCCGTGTCGGCATGCACCCACTGCTGCAAGACCCCGGTACCCGCTTTGTACTCGGCGGCAACTCGATGCATCTCGTGCTAGCCCTGTGCTTGGCACGAATGCCCCCCGTCTTCCCCTCACCATCTATGAGTGTTTTCCAACTGCATCAGCGCGTCACTCCACTCCATTATTACCTCCTTCTGCAATAGCAAGAAAAACATCAAGTCGCACATGGCGTTCATTCTCTGCGACGCGAGAATGGGAGGCAGGGTTCTCGAAAAGCGGCGAGCTAAACGAACGCTATGCAAAACAGCCGGGCGCGTAAGCAAGCTACCCGTAGCAGCGCAGCTCTAGGCCCGCCATCCGATGCTGGGCAGCACCGGCCGGTGCGCCTCATTGTTTTGGATAATCACCACCAGTCTGGTCGGTGAGACACCTAACCCGATGATATTGTTGCAGTGACAAGATATTATATCGCCAAGGATGGAGCACCCAATCTGATCATTACATGAAATCGGTATCTTCGAGTCCAGAGGGGTGAAAAACAATGCCTCAGCAATGCTTCATACCCCTCAATCACGATGTCCGAGGAGAGAAAACGCGCCACCCCGTATCCTCAACCCTGGGGCTATGCCTGCGCGGATGTATTGGTCGAATCGTCATCAGTGCAGTGTATCGTGGACACCCGCATCTGACCTGCCTCGCCTTTTCTATCCTATTCGCACTTGTTAGGGTATACCGAAATCCTGGCCAGTCGTCTGACTGTATCCCGCGGATTTGCCCACTCATCAGAATGGGTGCATGCATTTTGTAGCGGGTTGCACCAATCAAAAGCTCACGATTTTACTGATTTTCAGTCGCGACTAACGTCTTTTGACCAGATTCCTATCTCACACATTGCATATGCGAGTCCTGAACCCCGCCTTCCTCCCTATTGTGCTCCGCACACTCCGTGCGACTCTTTTCCCCAACAATACGCTGGCGCCACCTCGACAGCCGCCTTCTGCGGACGAAGCAAAACAAATCAAGTGGAAATGTGCTGCCGCATTACTGGAGCTGTTGCCGGCGAAAGTAGCAGCAACTTTCTTCGCGACCTCAAGCCCACCAGAACAGCTTCGACAAGTCGAGGAGTTACTAGATTGTCTCGATGACGCTTACCTCAACAAACATTTAATTTTTGGGATTGTAGAACTCATTGTACTGCGATTGGTCCCGGAACTGGGGGAAATGGGTGTGCAGGAACTGATGGAAGATCGGTTGGGGTAGGGCGAACTTTTTGAGGCGATAGGCTGCAGGAAAGAATTTTTCTTTCAGTGTATGGATGCCGTGTTTATTATTGATGATACTACATTTCGAGGGACTGATTGGGGGTATATTGCCTATTAAGGAAGACGACGCCCGACAGCCAAATGAAGCTGCAGCGCGGCCTAATAACTTTCCCGCATCCCTCTCACCGCCCACCTGATACATGCAATTCGACAAAGTTCAGTATGGCCAGCAGATAAAAACGAAGGCACCTTATCGCGCGCAGATCTCGAGGGAATTAGGTTTGAACATTTGCGGTCCGGTCAAAACGCTGCGCGACTGAGGAGTGGCATACCCGTATAATGAAGACTTGTGGACACAACATCCGCGCTCAGCAAATGAGACCAGAAACGAGGGGCTGTCACCAATCAGAAAAATAGGATGCGGACAACGCATCGCGCATGTAAGTACGATCCTGATTTATTGCCTACTGCATTCTGTGGCGAGCACCTGACACTGTCAAATCGAAGCTTGCTTTTTTTCGAAACATTCTGAAAATCCATGCAATTGGGTTGGCTTCCAATCGAGGGTGTAAACCGAGGCTCAAGCAATTCTGTGTCGGTCGTGTGCGCTTTGACGATAACTTATGCAGTACACCGCAAGTCATTCTCATGATGGCAGCCGGCGCCAACCCTTGTCCCAGATGAAAAGCGGCGCCGAACATGGAATCGCAGCCAATCAGCGTGGCAGCACAGCAGTTTCGAGTCAAGGCACTGTCTTGCGGTGTACTTGGATGGGGAAGTAGTCATGTCCATGTGCGCAAAGACAGGTATGGAGCAATGACGCGATACGGATAGTGATCGGATCGCTTGGAGCACTCAGCACACTTTGCTGTGTCTGGAGATGGATTCCCATGAACTGCGAGGTGTATCCCGACCGAGTTTTCTGTCAGGATGCTCAACCGCAGTCCGAGGAGCTTTGCAATAGTGGGGGGGTTGCGTATCTCCGAGAGAGGTCTCGACTTCGCATGAAGGGGTTGGTTGTTTGAATACTTATGCAATTGCCGGCGACCGAGTCGATATGATTTGAATGTAGATGAGACTGCGATTCTGAAGGTGGATTTAGACTCGGGCAACGCAGATTAGCGTTCCAGATCAGTCTCCGCTCTTCAACGGCGATGCTAGAGCCTAGCATGCACCCAATGGCCCGAGCGTCTAGTTTACGTCCTGTCCTGGGACCGACGGCGGCAACCAAACGACTCGACAAGTGACATGTTGACATTGGCAGGCAGCTACAAGTTGCAGCCTCTCTCCTCCCACGATACACGCCAGTGACCCAAGTTTGGCTGCTCAGTCAGTGAGTGCTGCATGTTGCAACGGAAATAGCATGTCGCACACCTTCCCCAAAGGACCATGGTGCTCCCATCCATCCTGCATCCTGCGGCAATGATGCAGCCGGACAGGATGCTGTAAACGACTGATTTAAAGTTTGAAGATGAATTTAGCAGTGAAGCGAAGTGGGGGCTGGCCCTAACGGGATTGGGCTGCGAAATTGTTGTCAGGTACTGTACTGTACTGTACTGTACGTACCCCGCTCTTGCCAGGAATCCAAATTACCGTGGGCTGGCTGGCCTCAAGCTTTTGCACAATTCCGCCCAATCGAGCCCACATGGACGAGCTAACATACCTATCTTCACCACTGCCGAAGCTAGTTGCGTCCGTACCTTGCGGATGCTCGACCCTCGTGAGAGCACTCGACGTTTTGTTTCCAGGGTCCACCGCCAGTGTCATGTCATACTGATAGAATTGTACCGACTGGCATACCGAAGCACTCTCCTGGAGTCGTGCCACCATCCACTGCTTGCACATCCCGCTCAGAAGTCGTCTGCCTGTGCCAGATCGGGCAATTGTAGCGTCTGGGCCTGCCATCTCTTACCGTTGTCTTCCAACTTGTCCATCGGAAACAAGAATCCACTCTCCATGTTTCGTCTCTTTTCAAGGCTGAAGTCCTACCCCTGCATATCACCACGCCAGATGCTTGTTTACAAGCCGTTGAGCCAGTCCGTGCTTACAGGGCTAACCAGCACGCCAACCCTTCCAGCCTCATGACTAGCAATCTTCAACGGCCATGACTTGGGAAATCCATGGCATATGCCATCGAATTGCGCATCAAGGTCCATCTCAGAGCTTGCCCTCGCGGAAGTTGTCACGCTTGCGGCGGCAGGCGTCGACGATCTCGCTAGCGACTTGTCACAATGCCATGGCGTGGATAGCGAGCGGACCAGTGCTGTACACTGCGCCAACACCCGCTGTAGTTTCGCGCGAATGAGAAAGACCCATCTACCATCGTGTGGGGAGGCTGGAGGCGTTTGCGTGAGCGAAGGGATCCCTATTGCGATGATCCTCGACCCACGGTCTTACTTAATGGATCCATGATCTCAGTTCCAATTGTCCAACGTATTGAGCAGTGCCTTTGCACGAATCGAGTAGGGCCGAAATACAAGTTCCTTCTCACAAGGTCAACCCCACTGGCCATCCTTAATGCTATAGAGTGGCCGATGAATGCATCGTCATGTCGTAGCCACATGTCCCCCCCATTTACGTAAACCAACAATGGCTCATTCTTATCTGTTCGCTTACGAGGCTAAGGCCTGGGCTCAACCTTTTCACTATCGCATCCTAACGATACCCATGCTCGATGGCTGGTCGCTCCAGTCGCAAAGTGGACAACGGTCTCTTGTTTGATTGAATGCATCAGCAGAGGTCAAGATTACCCGTGTGTGGCCCTCCTGGTTTCTTCACCGTTCAGATGCAACAACCGCGCCGTTCCCGTTCCGACTTCGGGCTCGGCCCGTTCAGGGACACACATGTGTTAGGTACACAAGTCGAGATACTCGAACCCTACTGGGGATGCAAGGAACCCGTCCGTAGTCAGTGGTCAGATATACATGGATTGCTTGTTGGGATTGGCACCATAATGAGACTGTTATGGACCGATGAAGCAATTTTTTTTTCAAGATACTTGGAATTTGATTGTGCAAGCCGCCTTGCAGCAATGGTTCCTGGCAAGTAGAGATGGTGACGGTTACACGTTGGTATCAAGTTCTATGCGAAGCCACCCGCGGTGTTCAATCGAATGGTGATGCTGTCGTTGCTTCCCTCCCCCTGGTAGAATGGGGGTTCTGGCGATAATTCGTGCTTTATGTATAACCCTGGCATCCCACGCTCCTACTAAAGCAGCGATTTATTGTCTTGTTCGCGCTAGCCATCTATCATTTACAAAGTATTACCACTCTGGGCTCATAGTATGAACTAGCTAGCACAACGGAGGTGCTGTGGCGAGGTTGGTGATATTTAGGCCGTTGGGGCACGGTGCTTCATGTATAACAAACCCCCTCTCTAACTTAATCTACCGGGCAGTGAAACGAAGCATCCATCCACTTCCCCGACAATAGGTACCTGTCCAGCGACTGGAATTGCAGCTCGGTTCTCCAGCATAAAGTGTCTGATATTGTGCAAGGTACGGAAAGAAAAAATCAACCGAGGGCCACACACGCATGCGCGGAGTCAGCCTGCAGACGACGGACGGCCCCAAGTTGTTTGCAATCAATAGATTGAGCTGGGGATTCAGTTACTTACCACGCCCCATGCGCCATTCCAACCAAGACGAGATTGGGAATGAAAAGGCAACCAACCACACAAGACTTGGATTCGCATCAGGAGATGTACATACATGATTGCCTTTCCACTCACTCCATTTCAAAGCAACAAACCGCAGTTTGCATGAGAGACCAAGGGGGGCAAAAAGAATCCAAATCATCAATCACAAAAAAAATCCGCAATCCCCCTTCATTACATCCATCGCCAAAGCGGCCCAAAAGGGACATGACAATTGCCCCACTTGATCCCAATCCGTCGACCTCCTTCACGCCGTGTAACAAGAGCAGCAGCAAAGGAGGGAATAAAAAGAGGGGGTGACTGGTCGGGCGGACAATTGTCCAAATGGCTACAAGGAACGACCCTGCGGCTCAGCAGGAGAAAAAAAAGCCACCCACGTGACCGTCAGCTCATGCTGTGCTACTGCGCCGTTTCGCTGCTGCTTTGTTATTGGGGTGGTTTGGTTTCGCTGCTTCTTGCATGTCGGTCGGGCGGGGGGGAGGGGTAGCAAGGAAAGTGAGCGAGCCCCCCTGTCACGGGGGCGTTACTGCCCAGTGCCTTGCCTGCTGGCCATGGACTTGGGCGCGACGAGCGACGACGACGCGCGCGCGGGCAGGCGGGCAGTGCGGGCAGGCGCACACACCCAGTGCGCCCAAAGGTCTCACAAATACGAACTGGTATTTGGTATTTGCGTCGTCAGCCAATGCGAGTCCTTGAATTATCTCGGATTTTCTCTATGTGGCTTTTTATTTCATTTTCACGCCCCCTCCTCCTCTCCCACACCCCCTCCCCCCCCCCGTACCCGGTACGACGGCGAAGTCGGGGACTTGCTGGCCTCGCGTATAGAGTCTCGTATACGTACATGAATTGTCTGTTTGAAAAGAAATGGCCGAAGTCGGAAAAAGAGGAGACACACACACAGAGAAAGAGAGAGAAAGAGGGGACAATGTTGACTCTTATTGCATGTTATACTGTGTACCCTTCAAGCAACCCCCCTGTTATATTCTACACAATTTCTACGATACAGTCGATTTGATTGGTTGGTTCTGGAGGATTTCTGGGGGGGGGTTTTATTCTTTTCTTTTCTTTTTTTTTTGTCTGACGTTGCCGAAGCGGCCGGTCCCGTGCAACCTGGGTTTAAACTTACGGTAGTGGTAGGTACTTTGTGATGTGCAAAGCGGCATGTGCAAAGTACTACATACACAACAATGGAACCCCGCTAGTGCGCATCTGCATTACAAGAAATCGGATCTTCTTTTGGTGGTTGCTCTTTTATCGTGTACGTGTCTGCACACACACACACATACACACACAGAGAGAGACAGAGGGAAGTCGGATCCGGAAAAGGGGGGGAGGGGGGTTGCAATCTACACTTCCTTGTTTTGATGGGTACATGTTACCGTGCGCGCTTGTGTGCGTGGATCGAGAGTTTTCTTTTGTTTTTTTCTTTCTGCTCGAGAGCCAGCCATTGCCGTGGAGAAAGTGGACGGCGAGAAAGAAAGGAAACAAGAAAAAAACGTAACCGCAGCGCGTAAGCATGCCCCCAATTCGTGCGATCTGCATGGGACAAATCCAGCTAAAAAAGATCGCGATAATGGGAATGTTATGAACCACGGTTTGCAAATTCCCCCCTTCCCCCCCTGCTAGAAAGTAAAAAAGGGGAATTTTGGGCCTGCGGGATGGGAGATAAACTTTTTGGGTCAGACAAAAACGTATGGGAAAGCAAGAAAGTCTATCTGGCTTGGGCGGAAAGGAAAGTGGGTACTTGGTTACGGGCAAGGCAAAAAAAAAAAGGTTTTGGGTTTACCCTATTTTTACCGCGACTGCGCGCTAACTGCGCATCTTGCTTCTGCTTCTTCCTTCTTAGCATTTACACCTCTTCCGGCTTCGTCCTCGGCGCATAGTATGAACGGCATATAGTTTTTTTTGTACACGCTGTTTTGTGGTGTTATACATGCATGCATTGCGGAAAGCGATATCGATGACGATGCGTAGTACGTACACAACAGAGCCAATGAATGGAACACCACAAGGAACGAAAAAGAAGCAAATAGCAATAGACCATAATCTAGGCAACCGATTTTTCCTTTTTTTTTTCTTTTCTTTCTTTCTCTCTCAATCGCCTTTTCGGGCACTTTCCCCAGCGAACAGCGTTGCAACGGGAAGACAAACGGTGTTTCAACGTCTTTCTTTTCTTCTTGACGGATACCTATCTTCTCTTCCTTCCAGCGATGAAGGGTGGAGGTGCGGGGAGGTGTTGACAGTGGACGGGTCGGACCGAGCGAGTATAGAAAAAAGAAAAAGAAAAGGAAAGCAAAAAGGCAAAAGTTATACAGCCCAATGTTGTCCATCAAAGAAATCGTGGGAATGGACCGCTGCCTTTAGTGCGCATTATATGGATGCGGTAGAATGTACCGAACCCGACAACACCGTACCAAAAAAAAACAACTGTAGAACCAGGCTAGATAAACCAACTTACATAGAAAAGAAGGAACAATTACCAAAGGTAACGGTACACTTTTTTTGCCTTCGGCGTTGGCAAAAGAATCCGAAAACCCAACCAGAGTTCCTCAACCCTACCCAAAAACTAACCTTTCCACCTTACCTTCTTTTTCCCCCACCTCCCCCCTCCGCTCTCCTTCTGGCTCTCCGTAGTTGACCGATTTCCATGTTACTTGATAGGACAAAGGTCGCCAAAACTCATGGATATACCCAGAACAAAAAAAGCACCGCGTCATCGATGTTGGGGCCCAGAGGCCAGACCTTCTAGTGTGTGTGTGTGTGTGTGTGTGTGTGTGGACTCAAACCCACGTCAAATCAAAACATCCGTAACTTGGATCAAACACACGCGACAACCAACGTGGAGCATATTAGAAGCGTGGAGTCAGTCCGTCCGTCCTGCCCAAATTCTAATCTAATCCACACTTTTTTCACCGACCATGGTGAGACTTAGCCAAAGATTCCATCTTGTTTTGACTGACACATTAGACAGCTTGCTTGACAGCTGCCACGCTAACTTGTTAGCCTTTTGATCTTGGTTTTGTTGCGGACGTGGGCAGTTTTTTTTGGGGGGCGCCCGCGCGCGCGGACGCCATCCCCCACGTTCCGAAGTGAGGCGAGGCGAGAGAGTCTCGATAGATGATGATGATGATGATGGTGATAATGCGTTAACCGGCAACCCACTCATCCAACTCTGACAAGCTGGTGTCTCAGTTCAGTTCAGCCCAGCCCAGATCATGATGGGGAGGTGACGAGGGTAAATAAAGAGCAAAAAAAAAAAAAAAGGCCGAGTCTTGCACATGAAACTTGGATTCACAATCGATGTCTTGGGCAAGGCGGGACTTTCTCCGCGGTGGTGGTTGTAATGCATGTGGTAGATTGATCAGAGACACACCAAATCAGTCGATGAGACGGTAGACACAAGATGCGAGGGGAAGAAGAGAGGTTGGACAACGGAAATAACCAAGAATGACACGGGTCCGATATCCTGGCGGTGGTCGGGTCACGTCCAATCCCAATCCCAATCCCATTCCCCGGTGTGCGACTGCGGCTGCCCGTCTGACTGACTGACTGACTGTGCCGCATGCCGCTGGCCGCTCCGGTTCCTAGCAGCCAAGTCCTTCTCGTCTTGCACTTTGCTTTGTGCGAGTATTCGTACGCGTATACACACGCGTGTTGCACAAATGCATACACGTCATGCTGCCATGTATCTGGGCTGCAGTCTGCAGAGCTGGCTATCTGACAACGGGACGTTTTCCCCAAGCAGGTCGACCGAGTACCCATTCCAGTAGAAAGCGCGAACAAATCTTCCTTTTGTCTAGAGACAAGCTCAAGCCTCAAACCGCAACGTTTTGTACCATGCAGATCGCCATTAGCTTTGCCAGGCCAGGTAACTAGTAACTAGTGATAAAGTTTAAACACCAATAACGAAATCCTGCTAAGACAGGAGGGAAAGAGCATGCAATGCCGGGGATAACTGGCAAGCTAAAATGAATGGCGTGTCGATTAGCCGACTGGTTAGCGTAGGGTAGGGTAGGGTAGGGTAGGGTAGGCATATGATCCGGATACGGAACGCTCGCTTTGCTACTGCCGCCAAGGATCGCTGTCTCCCGCGGGGGAAGGAGAGTAGCCAACCCCCATCGTCCTTATCCCAAGTGTAACGCTATATCATGTGCAACTTATTCTCCTGTGCCCCGATATTGCACGAATCCCTCGGGCCACATCACTGAATAACATTCTAGAGAGAAGACGGAGAGAAAAAGAAAATTGGACTTGGCTGCTTTCGCCATCGGGGAGAAAGTCCTACCGAGGGCCGGCTAGCACAGGCTTGCCTATCTCGTCCATAATCTTAGACCATTAAGTACGAGGATTGTGAAATCCTCGTTCCCCTTTCGTGTCTCTAACACGCACTCGACTTGTTTCGCAAACCATAAAAGGTACAAGGCCAGAAGCGGCAGGCTTGCAAGAGTCATGTGAAAATGAGGAATCGGATGCTCGGCTCCATGTCGTAGAAATAAATAGGAATTAATTTGAAAAAAATAGAGGTAACGTATGGTTTAGTTAACAATATAATAGCCCGCGCGAGCGGTTACAGTCTTTTTGTGCGGTCGCGAGTGTGCCGAACCAGAGGCGTTGAGAAAGGAGGATAAATAGTGCTGTTGTTGCTGGACGTGCCGAGAAGAGGGGTATAGACAAAAATGGCCGTCGCATAAGAGAGGTATTCAATACATAATAAAAAAAAAGAAATAAGAAGCTTTCCCGACACAAGGAAATATGATGCCCATGCTAGTGATGCTAATATGCTGAACCGCTCAATGGAATAGGGAATAAAAAAAACCCAGAGTCAAGCCCCAGAATTGGCCCAATGGGGTGCCATGGGTGTGTCCCATGGGCACACCCATCACTCACCCTCTTTGGGTCTGGTCGTGGCCAAATCATGCAATTTCCAGTGTACTCCGTGGTATATACACCGATAAACGGTGTCGTGAGATAATAGGCAACGGGATGCGCCGTAGACGGGCCGAGTAGTTGTACGTCGTTGTGTTTGTCGAGCTCCCCCAATGAAGAAACGAAAGTATTGAAAGTCGACAAGATACCGCCCAATTTCCTAACCCAAAAGTCGCACTAATGTAGCATATCGAGGGTCTCGATTTTGTCCATGGTGCCAAACTGAGGCTCAGATGCACGTCGCATTCCTGACGGCAGGCTTTCTGAGCTGCGCTTGAGCTTGATTTTTTCCATCAGTTTGCCAATGGTGAGATACTCTTGGGGCTCAACATTAAAATCCTCGTGTGGTTGTTGGAAAAATGTCCACACCAATTCCAATGCGCGTGCGGCGTCTTCGTGCGAAGGAGGGATAGGCGACATGCTGTCTGGCATGGATGTATTGAGCGGTAAACTCGACGGTAGCATGGACGATGCAGGCACAGGCGGTGGCTGCATAGCACTTGTTACCATAGTGGGCGACACCTGCATGGTCTCCTCAATAGTTGCCATTGAGGGCTGCATTTCATCCATAGGAGAGTCGAGTGTTGTGGTTCCTGTGTATTTGGGGGTAAGCGCTTCAGAGGAAGCGGGGGGCGACATGTACTGCTCCACCCCGGTCAACAAAGGAAACGTCTGGCTTCGTGGTCTCTGGAAATTGCCACTTCCTGGTTGCCCTCTGCCTTGCTGGTTATTCAGAAAGGGGTTTGGCCCACATGCGGAATCCGGCGTGAAAAACGGTGAAGAGAGAGAAGTGGGGCTGGTAGGGCCGGCGGAGAAGGATGAAGGGGCCGTATCGGTGAAGACACTGGAGAGCGAGGTGTTGCTCTGCGAATGGAAAGGCTTGCGATGATCCGTAAATTCGTGAACGTCCGAGTTCTCCGTCTTGAGGTTTTCTTTGCTTTGTTTAGCTGAAACGGCCGGTGAAGCGACCCCGTCTGGGGATGTTGGCGAAATGGCGCCTGGCGTATGCACGTTAGACGGCGGGTTTGAGGCAGGTTCGGATTCCTCTGCTATGGAGCTCTTCCGAGACTTTGCACCCATGAGGTTGTTCTTTTGCTTGAATTTCTCTAGCCAGCTGGCACTGGTTGTCTTGAAGTGGCTCTCGTTGTTGCCCACGGTGGTTGAGAAAAACCGGGCTTTTTCTTTGATCAAGCTGTCCGTAAGTGGCAAACCACTCTTTTGGTGGTTTCTGGCCCAGTTTGCAAGTGCTCGTTCGATGTCAGGGAATTTGCCTTTGCCCTTCCTAATGGGCGACCGGCTGCCATCATCCTGGAAGAGGTACTTTTCCTTTTGACGCAGCACTTTTGAGACGGTACTAGATATAAGTTAGCCAAATTTGCGAGTGAAGATGCAAACGAAGAAGCGTACCTTCGCTCCACACCAAACATTGCTAGCAGATTAGTTAGTCATTTGTGTATATACGATTACAACCATGGCATGTGCTTACCTCCAATTTCCGTCTGCTTGACTGTGGGATGGTCCTCATGGTACTGGCACATGCGTCTGCGATCCTGGTCCGTGAGCGTCTTCCGCGGGGTAGAAGATGTTCGTCCCGAATGAGTTGAGGTTGCCGACACGGGAGTAGCCGACGCTGGCGTGATGGGGACTGGGGCAGAGGGGAAGATGGGAGGCACGTAGGTGGACTGGCTGGTCAACATACTGGGCCATTGAGGCATGATCAAAGGTTGCAATTGCGTATGAGTGTTCCTTGCGGGGTTGTGAGGCGGATGCATGGCAGCAGAGTACATGGGCTCCATGGGGAGCGGGGCATAGGTGCTGAAGGCATTGAAGTCCTGAGGTGACGACTGATGGTGGTGGTGGTCATAGTGTGGCGGTTGAGCCCAGGCAGAATGGTCCTCAAAGGCATCTTGATGATGATGGTGGTGGTGGTGATGTTGCTGCTGCTGCTGCTGGTCGTGGTCCAAGTGCAGCTGGCTCATGGCAGCGGCAGTGAAACAAATGGATGGTGGTAATGCGAGAGTTGGGCAGTCAGACGGACGTCCGTGTGGTTAGGCTAGTTGAAGTAGAAGTAGTAGGAGTAGTGACAAGTTCGCAGGACGGGCATCTGCACAGGGGCCGTGGGGCAGGCGGTGGTCTAATTCCCCGTTCGTGGGCAGATTCTGGCGGTGACCTCAGAAGGGACGGGCGCATACATGCATAAGAGAGGTGAGTGTCTGACGGGGGCGAAGAGACGACTGTTGATTCGGGCCTTGCGACGGGTAGGCGGTCAAATAGGTAGTCGAGGCGGTTTGGCAGGCAGCACTGCGGCGCAGCTGTGTGAGGCAAGGAGTGTGGGTGGTGGTGTCTGTCGAGGTGTACAGACGGTATGTGTACAGTATGTATGTAGGTAGGTAGGGTAGTGTAGCAGAGCAGCAGCAGCGAAGGCGGCAACTACGATACTGGCGCGTACTGGCGAAGCAGCGTACCAAGTACTGTATGTAATGTATGTACGAGACGAGCAACAGACGGAGGCCCTTGTGCGGCAGCGGGAGCGCATGGTGGAGGGGCGCGCATCTGTTTGTTTCGAGCCCAAGCGCAGCGGCCCTGTCCTGCCCTGCCTGTCCTGTCCTGTGCTGCTTGCCCTGCCCTGCCCTGCTCTGCCCTGCCTGCCCTGGTCGTACGCCCACCCTTGCCCACCCATGCCCATCCATGCCCATGCCCCCTGCCCATGCCCACGCCCCATGCCTGATCCCTCCCCTGCCGCTTCTCGGTGGTGGGCGGTCCATGCTTCCCTTAAGCTCCTCAGTCCTAACCTCTAGCCTCTAGGGCCACAGCCAAGCCGACGCTCCTGTCCTGTCCTGACCGCTAGCGAGCCTTCCCCAATCCGCCCCCCGGCTCTCTTTTCAACGCCGCCCTAACTTCCCTATGGCCCCTACCTGCTACCTCTCACGCTCCCTTCTAACCTCCTAAGCAAGCTCCTACGCCCTAGCCTAGGCGCACCAGCAACTGCCTCGACGACTCCACCCACTCAGCGTCACCACCACTCTGCCACCCACCGACCTCCATCTCCATTACCGTTAGACAACTTCCCCCTCTTCCACCGACCCCTCCCTCCCTGAGTCGCCCCCCAAAGCAGGGCAACCCGCCGTCGCTGTCGCCGTCATGTCACCTTCAACTCTCTCTCAATCGCGCCGGCTAATCTGCCGTCGGCTATAGCCTG
Source organism: Periconia macrospinosa (assembly GCA_003073855.1). Classification (NCBI taxonomy): domain Eukaryota; kingdom Fungi; phylum Ascomycota; class Dothideomycetes; order Pleosporales; family Periconiaceae; genus Periconia; species Periconia macrospinosa. Next base: position 88,156 of record KZ805470.1, read on the forward strand.
CCGTGCCGGCCATAGCACTCTCTACCCGTTTGTTTCTGCCCCGTTCTGTTGCTTGCCCGCCCAATGCCCTTGTATGTGTGTGGTGGCCGTTGCCGTGGCGTACAAACGCTGCCTCAGTAGATAGAGGTACTTAGTACGAGCGTCCAAAAGATGCTCAGGTACGCGAGTGTCCCCTCCCCTCCCCCCCAGCCGGCGATTTCCACGGCCCGAACGAGCGTCAATCATTCGGGGCCCTGTGCTGCACACTGGCAGTGCAGTGCAGTGCAGTGCAGGCTTCAGACTCAGACTGAGTGCACCGCCGCGCTGCATAAAGGAGACACGCTGCGTAGAATGACCATCATCCAAGCGCTGGCCTCCATTCTCCGGAGAGCCTGCTATTCCTCAGTGGCCTCGACATCACGCTTTGGCTTTAGGTTTGTTCTTCTGGCCACTCACCACCCACCAGCCCTCCAAATTTTAGCGCCCCTACGCCCACCGCGGCCTCTGAATCGCCAACACCAAGCGAACCCCTGCTCCTATCCTGCTGCTAAGGTCAGTATGGCCAATGGAGAATGCCGACATGTCAATAGAGAAATGCGTCGTAATTTTGAATTTCCGAGTTAATCCTATGCCAAAAGCCAATGCAAGACCGTTCCAATAGTCAGCTCCCACGCGTTGCCCACGAGGCTCCGCTGTCACTGTCATACCGATGCCTCTCGAAGGCGACGGACTGCTAGACTAACTCTCGGGAAGCACTACTTCGCCGTCGTCGTGCGAGCATCTGGCAGAATGACCTAATCTATCGCTCATAAGCTTTCAATTTCAATGCGGTTCATGCTCTCTGTACTGTGACCCAGCCAATCCAGCGCCTTGCCATGTCGTGTCTCCTACCTCGCCTCACTCCCCGACATCCTATGGGAGTCTGAAGCGGGCACACGGACCCAACCGAAGGCGAGGCATAATAACATGTATCCTCGCGGCTTCTGCTTCTGCCGCGAATGACGGACTGCATCCCGTCATGCTTTCGAATCTACATTACGTCTTTTATCGTTTGATGATGGTGACTGGCCAGAAATTGTCAGACGGCAAGAAATCTTGCCCGAGATAGGAGGTCAGACTTACTAATGTCTTCGTCGGCAAGCTCGTGGGAGAGGCCCACGCGTTGTGGTTGATGCTTGACAGACTTGCCGTATACAATAGCCTGCCGAAATTGCTCTACGATGGTCTTGTGGATTGAGTTACACTGCATAACCGATCAGCAAAACCCTATCGGCCGTTTCGTGAGTGACCTACAAAGTCTTCCACAGTGCATGCCGTGGACCGGAGGACGACAGGCGCGGAGTAGTCGGGCATCTTGCCTTTGGGCTTCGTGTAGACCCGGACCAAGTTGAGCTTGTCCCACATCTGCTCCAGCAGTTCGTCAATGTTCCAGCCATGCTCTGAACTAATAGGACAGGCATTCGGGATCCTGTACAGCAGATCTAATTCTTCGATGCTAATGGCATCAATCTTGTTCAACGCGTAGATGACGGGAATGTAACTCCGGCTTTTGGCTTCAATCACGTCGATCAAGTCATCCACCGTCGCATCGCATCGAATCGCAATGTCAGCGTTCGCCATGCGGTATTCTCCAAGTACGGCCTTGATCTCGTCATGGTCAATGTGCGTCAGAGGAACCGTGGACGTGATATTGATACCGCCTTTATCCTTCTTTTTAAGGACAATATTTGGGGGGCTCTTGTTGATCCGGATGCCGAACCCTTCCAATTCGTTCTCGATAATTCGCTTGTCCGTCAATGGCTTGTTTACGTCCAGTACTATAAATATCAGATGGCATGTCTTTGCAACAGCAATAACCTGGCGACCGCGACCCTTTCCGTCCTTGGCTCCCTGGATGATACCCGGCAGATCGAGAATCTGGATTTTGGCTCCATTATACATGACTTGTCCGGGCACTGTGGTGAGCTGCGGAAGTTAGCGTCCGCCCTCTGGATGGACTCAAGGGTGCGGATTTACCGTCGTGAACTCATAAGCCGCAGCCTCGGAATGTTGGCCCGTGAGTCTGCTCATCAGTGTACTCTTGCCCACTGATGGGAAACCAATGAACCCCACACTGGCAACACCAGTCCGAGCGACATCAAAACCAACACCACCGCCACCACCACCGCTGGAAGATGGGGTGAGTAGTTCCTTTTTCAGTTTTGCAAGCTTTGCCTTCAGTTGACCTGCCCTATGTGAGCCCTAAGGGTCGAAGAATCGTAGCCACAGGCGAATTACCAAGATGATACGACGTCGCTTTGTTTTTTTGGGTGCGGGCCATCTATATCGAGTGGGTTAGGGTTGCAGATTGGATGTGGATTTATCTCACCCACCTCGGCCTCGATCTCCCTGATCTAGACGTACATTAGCCCTGTGAAGGAACATTTTTTCCGATTACCCCTCACCTTATCCACTGTGGTAGACATCTTGCCGGTCTGATCGAATTTATATCCTTCAGTGGGGTATGCGCGCGTGAACTGCGTGGGTTGCGATCACACAGAATATTTTGAGGTCTGAGGCTGCGGCTATGACGAGGGGGCAAAGAGGGACCGGCGATACGTTTATCCGGTGCCGCTACAAGCCGTCACCTCGCGCAGTGCATGCATGCACCATGATTGCTATGCCGTTGAGAGGAGCAGCCTGTTACATAAAAATATCGTATCGACTGCTGTCTTGCAGATGACCCATATGTTTCCGTAGATAGCCGCTTCAATACTTCAAATACAAAAGTAGGTAGCTTTCAATCAACAAAATCAAAAAAAAGCCCGCTGTTCACTTCGAACACTTCGCAAGAACTGGTGGGTCTTCGGCTCTTCTTCCAAACGGCTCAGAAAAAAAACTCCCTCAGGCCGCATAAGCATTGCTAGTCACATTGTGCAACGTTTCCATGACCTAGCCAACAAACACGATTCACCGCTTTCCAAAGACACTTCAAAGCGCGTACGCAAACATCTGCGATAAGATAAAAGTGCTCACCTACATACACCTCATTAATCGTGATTCATCTCCCTTCAAAGAAAAATAAGCTCCAGACCCGGTTACCCTCGAAATCCAGCAAGATATCTTTTTCCCTACCCTCTTATTGTGTTCCAGCATTATTCTATGCACAGCATGACCGAACCATCCCTCTCCGAAGTCCCCGCGACCACCTCAAACCCATTCCAGAAGCTCGTCGCATCTCTCAGCAACATTCTCGGTCCAAGCTCTGGCATAGACTCGTCCGATGTCGACGAGAATGAGCTGCAGAGACTAATGGAGCAATACACCTCAAACGAGGAAGAGTGGAAACAGTATTTTTTTCCATCTCCGCACATGCCCTACACGCGAAATCTGGTGGATAAGGGTAACGGAAAGAGCAACCTTGTATGTATTCTGTGCGTGATGCAGGCATGAAAATTTGCTTACTATCGTGAATCAGTTGATTCTGGTATGGTCACCAGGAAAGGGGAGCCCGGTTCATGAGTACGACGCCCCAACAATGAAGCTTTTATTGACAAACTAACCCTATGAATCAAGTCACGCAAACGCCCACTGCATCATGAAGATTCTCAAAGGCAGCCTCACGGAAACTCGCTTCGAATGGCCAACCGTCGCACTCAACCAGAACGAAACTCGGCCTCTAAAAGTCATCTCCGAGAAGTCGTATGCCCAAAACGAAGTGACCTATATGTCGGACAAGCTTGGGTTACATCGTATATCGAACCCTGATCCGAAGAATTACGCCGTTTCGCTGCACTGTACGTCTTCCGTGGATCTAGAAAGAGATACTTATACTGACACAAACAGTGTATACGCCTCCGAATGCCGCCGTATACGGATGTCGCGTTTTTAACGAAAAGACGGGGGAATCATCGCATATTAAGCGTTGCACTGTGTATTCGGAGTATGGAACGCCTGCAAGGAGCGTTGATTAGGTTTGTTGGTCTTGAGTCCAGTTGTCGATACCGACTATGTGGCTTGCTCGTCATCCGCGAACTAGGTTTCCACATCACTTCCGTTATTCTCCTTCATTTGACACTTCGTTTTCCCCTAGTACACAGGAAACAATGCTACGTGGGGAATAAAAACGATCCCATTGATGTACATGAGCGTCGAGTCGGTTACTTTTATCCTTTCGCGTCTGGCTTGTCCTATTGACGATTTTCTTTACATACAAGTTCTTGTCGATAAATGAGAAGTTGATCTGTAATTAAGCAGGCGGAGAGCGTGATGCCTCTTCTCGATCTATTTCGAGAACATTATAGACAAGTATAATCTCACAGTGTGATGAGAAGTCTGTCGATATCCGGTAGAAATCAGAATACGGTGCATCATATAGTCATAGCCTCCTTATCCAACAGTCCCACATAAACTGTGATAGAGTATTTCACCAGTGTTAATAGTCTATTATTTGTAGGACACACTTAGACGTACCCAATATACTACTTTGGATTCATCGCTCGCAAAGTAAAGACCTAATAAACACCGCGTTATGTGGTTGTGCATAAAAATCTTGTTATAGGTAGTTTAGTGCAGTATTCTGACATTCAACACACCTTAGAAGTGAAATAAGAAATTTGTTCACATGCGAATGGTTATATTACCCTTCACTGATACGCTATAAAACCATTACCTCACGCCCGTCGTTTCTGCATGCCCGGCTGCCTCCTGCCTTGTACGTCTCTACCTTCCTCGATCTGCAGCATAGCCTCCCTCTTTTTCTCCGTTACAGGCTTCAGAGCATCTCTCACCACTCTACCCTCAATGCTGACGCCTTCCTCCTCGTATTCTGTCATTTCTGAGCCAACTCGGGCCTCGATGGCATGGATCAGATTGACATCGCGTTGACCTACAAAGGTAACGCTGTGACCGACGCGGCCAGCACGGGCCGTACGACCAACACGGTGAATGTAGTCGTCAGGATCGCGCGGGATATCGTAATTTATGACAAGCTTAACTTCAGGAATATCGAGACCTCGAGCAGCAACGTCGGTGGCAACGAGGATCCTGGCGGCCTGGGCCCGGAATCGGGCCAAATTGCTGACACGTTCGGACTGTTTAAGGCCGGAGTGAAGCGCCGTCACGCGCCACTCAAGTAGCCTAAGCATGTGCTCGAGGAGAGTTGCTGTCTGCGTGCGATTACAGAAGATGATGACGGATTTTGTAAGGTTCTCTACACTGCGTCAGCTCGTTGCCTGCGCATTGTGGAGAAAGAATTGTCTCTGTAAGCACAAACGTACCAGGAGTACCAAGTAATACATGCAAATAACACTCTTTATGGGTAACAGGCGTTTGAAGAAACATCTGCTGAAGCTTCTGGGGGATGGCCAGCATTTGCGTGTCAACCTCACAAACAAATATGGGGGGCTTGCCAGCTGGCCTGGGTCGTTCTTTGAGAGCCAGTACCTCTGGTGTCACCGTGGCTGTAAACAGTAGCGTCTGTCGTTTTTCGGGCTTTGGCAGAATCGACAAACACGTCTCCAGATCCGGAAGCATGCCGGCCTCCGGAGAGAGTAGACGATCGGCTTCATCAAAAACGACGAAACGCACCCTACGGAGACCACAGACAGTATCTTCGCCAGAAGTCCGAACATGTTCAGCCAAGCGCCCTGGGGTTGCAATAACGACATGTGGACGAGAACTGAGTTGAAGTGCTTGCTCCCGCTGGTCGCTTCCTCCAGTAATTAGTACCACTTTGAGGGATTGTCGCGAACCAATAGCTTTGACCTGCTCGTATATCTGTATAGCTAACTCTCTTGTAGGACTGTAACTTGATTAGCTTAAGTAGTTGATGTCGAAATAAAAGGGACAACTGACGTGATGATCTGTGTCACTGTCAGCTTTGTGCATGAAATTCACTGTTGTTCACCCTACTTACTACTGCGTAAATGCCACATGGGTCCTCAGACCACTTCTGGAGAATTGGGACAGAGAAGGCGACGGTTTTACCTGTACCTGTCCTCGAGCCTCCTATACAGTCTCGGCCCTTCAAAATCTCAGGAATGCTGGCCTTTTGAATACCGGTGGGCTTCCTGATCTCCATGGCCCCTAATGCCGCGACCAACCAAGGTGCAACACCAATGGACGCAAAAGAAGTTTTTTCGACGGACTCGACAGGCGCCGACACTTCTGTAGGGGTTTTTGTTTCCGTTCTCTTTTTGATGCGCGAGGTGGTTGTTGGCAGCGAAGAAGGTATCGATGGTGACAACTTTCTCCTCTTCCTGCCGATGTCCTGATCATCAGGAAAATCATCATCAGAACTGGTTCTATCTTCTATGATGTGGTTCATTTTGACTGCACTATGGGATGTGTTGAATGAACAGTCTCGATGGACCTCTCGGAGTTAGCTTGGTGTCGAAATAATTTGTGCAGGGATGTTTTTATCGATAAGTGCACGAGCCACTCGCTCGCGATCAAGCTAAAGTCGAAAAAAAAAAAAAGGCCCCATTACACATCAGCGAAGTGTACGTTACCCGTAAGGACAATACTTATCTTTCTTACTGTTCTTCCAGTTTAAAGATTACAGAAACGATTGATTGCTTGGAACGTGATGAGTACTAGAAAAGTTACATTTCGTTACCAATCCGATCAATCTTGGCATCGTTCATTGAGTGACAAAAACAAAACAGTGCATCATGTAACGTAACCGGCATACGAGTCGATCAGGCATACGAGTCGATCACTCTGCCAAGACC